>WOXC01008234.1:0-245380 GCA_011680675.1 Gymnobelideus leadbeateri
CTTGTATTCAATCACAATCACATCATCCATTTAGCCCAAGATAGGACCACAAGAGTTAACTATCTTGATCAGATAGACCATGGCTAGCCAATTGTAGGGCAGCATGACCAGAACATTTAACCACCAAACCATAGAAGTGACCCCCTCCTCCATTATCTAATCTCTTAACAAACTCATCCTACTTTTAAAATATTAATCATATCCCTATATTCTATGTAAATTTTGATAGTATAATCAGCACCTTATTCTCTATAAAACTGTATGTCTTGTCTTGCTGAAATTATTAATTCCTCTAAGGAACTTAACCACTCACCAAAGCATGAAACCTCAGAACTATATTAAATCTTTACAACTGGCTTGGAGGTGACTTGAGTCTTTGAAATTCTTTAGAGATGTCCCATTGCAATTTTACTTGACCCTCATCAGTCAAATTGGCATCCCTGGCTGGGCAGAGTTTCAGACTCTGACCTCGCCCTCCATGTGGAACAGAGTCTCTGATTTGGATCACCTCTAATCCAAAGGTAAGCCTATCTTTTTCCCTTTCCTTAAGTCCTTCAAGCATCTAGAAAGGCTTGACTGGATTGCTTGGGCCCTAATGCCCAAGGACCTTGTGGCCAGCAAATTCCCTCTAGACAGAGGACACTCTGTTTGAGAATTTTGTAATTTTTTCCTTCATCCTTCAATGGGACATCACAGACAAGATGAAAATGGCTATGGTGGGATTTCTCTAAGCTTACTGGCACTCAGTCCCAACTCTTATTCCAGGGACTAAGCTTGTAATAGCATCTGGTCTCTATAAAATCTGGAAGACCAAGAAAAGTTATCACTATCTGTGAATTCTGTTTGTATCTATCTGTTCTGTGTCTGTGTAAAAATCTCTGAGTCTATCACCTTGTAAGATTTAAAATGTAGCCAACTATAAAAGAAAAAAAAGCTGTATCTGTGCTAGAAAAATTGAAGATCTTTTAAAGAAAGGTTGTTGGGGAATATAACAATAAAAATGGTGTGCGCCCTCTCTCTCTCTCTCTCTCTCTCTCTCTCTCTCTCTCTCTCTCTCTCTCTCCCTCCCTCCCTCCCTCCCGCCCTCCCTTCTTTCCTCTCTCTCCCTTTGCCTCTCAGTCTCCCTCTCTCCTTCCCCCTGCCACTTCCTTGGACTCTGGCCAAGTTCTGGAGATGAGGGGACAGATGGAAAGAAGAAAGGGAAAACTTCTCGCTCAGATCTATCTAAAAGAAAAAAGGGTCATTTTACTGATGAAAGAGAGGTAGGTTGTAAAGCTGCATTTTGGAATAGGACTAGCAATTAACCCTTTCCTGGGTCACAGAAAGAGAACAATATAATATTATTTGGAATATAGATCCAGGTAAGTGAATTCATTCTAATTGCATTTTAAGTGAAATGTTGTCTCTCATAATTTTATTTTTAAGACAAGTCAGGATTTATTATACTATTATTATTTATTATACTATTCTCTCATGATTTGATGTTTAAGACAAGTCAGGATTTATTATACATTTACTGTTTATTATACCATACTATTACTAAGATAAATTGGGAAAATGCATAGATCTGAAAAAGAGACACCTCAGAGATGAAGCTTTGAGCTCTCCAGTATGAGAAAGAGGAGACTAGGTGCTACTGGATCTTTTCCAGAGTCCCACTCACCTTGACTGGCAGGTTCAAAGCCCTCACTTTCAAAGAAGTTTTAAGGAGTGGACACAGAAGTGAAGATTACTTGAGTAAACATTTAAAAAGTTAAAATACTAAGATAATCTTCCATGTGGTCCTACCTTCCCAAATCTGAGACACAACCACCCCCACAGCCAAGCTCTGCAACTGTGGGGAGAGGAGAAAAGGGTATGGGCCAGTGTGGTAAAAGGTGAGAAGTCAGCTAGTCAGCCTCTTCACTTGGTAAGCCCAGCTTTCTAGCAATAACCTTTATATGTGATGATTTGGAAATGCAATTAATTTCATCCGAAGTTTCCTGTTTGTATTAATATTGTATTTCTATATTGTAGTAAATTCTTTTATACTGTAAAACTTGAGGGACGAGGGGGCAGAGCCAAGATGGCGGAGTAGAAACAGCTCACCCAAGCCACTCTGCCCCCAGATTCCCCCCAAACTATGTAAAAGGGGACTCTGAACAACTTCTGGAGCCCCAGCACCCACAGAACGACACAGAGAAGCTAACCTCCCTCTGAGGACAGCCCAGCAGCCCTGCAGGAAGGACCAGCGCAGCACTCTGGGAGCCTGCAGCATGCAGCTCACAGAGCACAGGGGCCAAGCCGAGAGCAGGTCCGCGTGAGCCAAGGTTTTAGCCCCAGGGCAACAGGGCCAGCAGCCGGCTGGAGGAACCCCAGAACACCAGGAGCTGTGGAATTATCAACATAGACATGCCTAGGACAAAGTAAGAGGTTAGTGTCCTATGGACTTTGGGACCAGTATTTAGGGAAGGCGTTGGCTCCCTCCCCTGGGGGCTAGAAGCAGCTGAGGAGACATGCCATTTGGTAGTTTTCAAAGGCAGCTCCAGCTCCCGGCCTACAAATCATAGGGAGATCCAGTGATCAATCTTGGGGGGTAATCGCTCTTGCTTTAACCTCCCTGGATCTGGACTGTGATCTAGGGTGGAAGTTGTGGGTGGGTTTACAGCTTGCCAGAAACGGAAGTTGCCCCCCACACGTTCGGGACGAAAATTCCTCTAGCTGGCCTTAAAGCCATAGTGTGGCAACAAGCCCAAAAGTCAAGTAATTAAGTGGTAACATGCCAAGGCAAAGGAAACAGAAAAATGCAACCCTAGACTCCTATTTTGGGGGTATAGAGCGGGAAAAGGACTGTGAGGTCAGAAGTCCTGCTCCAAAAGCCCCAGGGGAAAACATGAGCGGGTTGCAGGCCACAGAGGACCTTAAGAAGGACTTTAAAAATCAAATAAGAGAAGTGGAGGAAAAATTGGAAAGAGAAATGAGAAGGATACAGGAAAAGTATGAAATGAGGGTCAACAGCCTGACTGAGGAAAACACTACCTTAAAAAATAGACTAACTCAAATGGCAAAGGAGGTCCAAAAGGGCAATGAGGAGAAGAATGCCTTAAAAAGTCGAATTTGCCAGATGGAAAAAGAATCTCAAAAGTTCACTGAGGAGATTCATTCCTTCAGAGTTAGACTAGAGCAAATGGAAGCTAATGACTTTATGAGAAATCAAGATGCTGTTAAGCAGATCCAAACAAATGAAAGATTAGAAGGCAATGTGAAATATCTCATGGGAAAAACCACTGACCTGGAGAATAGATCCAGGAGAGACAATTTAAAAATTATTGGACTACCTGAAAGCCATGATCAAGGAAAGAACCTAGAAATCACCCTTCAAGAAATTCTCAAGGAAAACTGCCCTGATGTTTTAGATCCAGAGGGCAAAATAGAGGTTGAAAGAATCCACCGATCACCTCCTGAAAAAGATCCCCCCAAAAAAAAAACTCCCAAGAATATTATAGCCAGGTTCCAGAATCCCCAGATCAAGGAGAAAATACTACAAGCAGCCAGGAAGAAACAATTTCAATATTGTGGAAACACAATCAGAATAGCCCAGGACCTGGCAGCTTCTACACTGAGGGATCGAAGGGCATGGAATATGATATTCAAGAGGGCAAAAGAACTGGGAATGAACCCAAGGGTCACCTACCCAGCAAAACTGAGTATTTTGTTTCAGGGGAAAATATGGTCATTCAGTGGAATAGAGGACTTTCAAGCATTCTTGAGGAAAAACCAGAATTGAATAGAAAATTTGACATCCAGACACAAGAAGGAAGAGTTGCCTGAGAAGGTAATCAGGGAAAAAAAATCAAAAGGAACTTATCAAAGCTGAACTATTTACATTCCCATATGGAAAAGCAACAACTGTGACTGATGATATCTTTCTCACTATGAAAATAATGGAAGAAAGGTGTGTGGTCATATGAATACATATGTGAATGTGTGTGCATATGGTTACAGTTATATATGGATAGAGGACATAGGTTGAATTTGTTGGGAAGGGAGAATACTCAAGGGATGAAAATATGAGGTGAGAGAGGAAAGTGGCAAGAGGAGATGGGGAGAGACAGGGTAGGGTAAACTATCCCATGTAGAAGAAGCAAGGGGAAGTGGTTGCAAAGGAGGGGGAGAATAAGGAAGGCTAAAAAGGCAAAACCACATTCACATTGAATTTGGTTCAGGGAGAAAATGACATACATACTAAATGGGATATCTCAACCTGCAGCAAGATAGGGGGAAGGGGGATGAGAGGAGGGATGATGGATGGGAGGGCATCCTGGGGGTTAGGGGAGGTTGGAAGTACCCACTATAGAAGAGGGACAGGATCATGTAGGGAATGGACCAGGTGGGGGTGGGATGAGTGGGAGGGAATTATAAGCAGCCTTGTACTATATATCTACTATGATAATGTTTTGCATAGCTAGACATGTACAACATATACTGAATTACTTATCTCCCAAGAAGGAATGGGTGACAAGGGAGGAAGGAAATGGATCTGAAATTCGAGGTTGTAACATTAAATGTTTCAAATTTATATAAATATTATTATTAATACTCTTTTGCTTGTAACAGGGAGATAAGATGTGCAGGCATTGGGACACAAAGACTCACCTTCCTCTAATGGAAAAGTCAATGGGGGTATGGGAGAAGGTATGGGAGAGAGCAGATTGGAGGAAGCAATATCTTGTGGGACTCCTATTCTGGGAGGTTGGGTAGAGGCATAATGGGGGGGGGAAATGATTGTAACTCAAAATCTGGCAGAAATGAATGATGTAGGGGGCGGAGCCAAGATGGCAGAGTAGAAACAGCTCGTCCAAGCCTCTCTGCCCCCAGATTCTCCACAAACTATGTAAAAAAGGACTCTGAAAATCTTCTGGAGCCCCAGCACCCACAGAACGACACAGAGAAGCTAACCTCCCGCTGAGGACAGCCCAGCACCCTGCAGGAAGGACCAGTGCAGTGGTCTGGGAGCCGGCAGCGCGCAGAGCGCAGGAGCCGAGCCGAGCCCAGGTCCACGTGAGCCGAGGTTTTAGCCCCAGGGCGGCAGGGCCAGCAGCCGGCTGGAGGAACCCCAGAACACCAGGAGCTGTGGCGACTCCAGAATTATCAACATAGACATGCCTAGGACAAAGTAAGAGGTTAGTGTCCTATGGACTTTGGGACTGTATTTGGGGAATGCGTCAGCTCCCTCCCCTGGGGGCTAGAAGCTGCTGAGGAGACACGCCATTTTGTAGTTTTCAGAGGCAGATCCGGCTCCCAGCCTACAAATCGTGGGGAGATCCAGCGATCAGTCTTGGGGGGTAATCGCTCTTGCTTTAACCTCCCTGGATCTGGATTGTGATCTAGGGTGGAAGTTGTGGGTGGGTTTACAGCTTGCCAGAAACGGAAGTTGCCCCCCACACGTTCGGGACGAAAATTCCTCTATCTGGCCTTAAAGCCATAGTGTGGCAACAAGCCCAAAAGTCAAGTAATTAAGTGGCAACATGCCAAGGCAAAGGAAACAGAAAAATGCAACCCTAGACTCCTATTTTGGGGGCATAGAGCGGGAAAAGGACTGTGAGGTCAGAAGTCCTGCTCCAAAAGCCCCAGGGGAAAACATGAGCGGGTTGCAGGCCATAGAGGACCTTAAGAAGGACTTTAAAAATCAAATAAGAGAAGTGGAGGAAAAATTAGAAAGAGAAATGAGAAGGATGCAGGAAAAGTATGAAATGAGGGTCAACAGCCTGACTGAAGAAAACAACACCTTAAAAAATAGACTAACTCAAATGGCAAAGGAGGCCCAAAAGGGCAATGAGGAGAAGAATGCCTTAAAAAGTCGAATTTGCCAGATGGAAAAAGAATCTCAAAAGTTCACTGAGGAGATTCATTCCTTCAGAGTTAGACTGAGCAAATGGAAGCTAATGACTTTATGAGAAATCAAGATGCTGTTAAGCAGATCCAAACAAATGAAAGATTAGAAGGCAATGTGAAATATCTCATGGGAAAAACCACTGACCTGGAAAATAGATCCAGGAGAGACAATTTAAAAATTATTGGACTACCTGAAAGCCATGATCAAAGAAAGAACCTAGAAATCACCCTTCAAGAAATTCTCAAGGAAAATTGCCCTGATGTTTTAGATCCAGAGGGCAAAATAGAGGTTGAAAGAATCCACTGATCACCTCCTGAAAAAGATCCCAAAAAGAAAACTCCCAGGAATATTATAGCCAGGTTCCAGAATCCCCAGATCAAGGAGAAAATACTTCAAGCAGCCAGGAAGAAACAATTTCAATATTGTGGAAACACAATCAGAATAGCTCAGGACCTGGCAGCTTCTACACTGAGGGATCAAAGGGCATGGAATATGATATTCCAGAGGGCAAAAGACCTGGGAATGAACCCAAGGGTTACCTACCCAGCAAAACTGAGTATTTTGTTTCAGGGGAAAATATGGTCATTCAGTGGAATAGAGGACTTTCAAGCATTATTGAGGAAAAAACCAGAGTTGAATAGAAAATTTGACATCCAGATGCAAGAAGTAAGAGATGCCTGAGAAGGTAATCAGGGAAAAGAAATCAAAAGGAACTTATCAAAGTTGAACTATTTACATTCCTATATGGAAAAGCAATATCTGTGACTGATGATATCTTTCTCACTATGAAAATAATGGAAGAAGGGGGTGTGGTCATATGAATACATATGTGAATGTGTGTGTATATGGTTACAGTTATATATGGATAGAGGGCATAGGTTGAATTTGTTGGGAAGGGAGAATACTCAAGGGATGAAATTATGAGGTGAGAGAGGAAAGTGGCAAGAGGAGATGGGGAGAGACATGGTAGGGTAAACTATCTCATGTAGGGGAAGTGGTTGCAAAGGAGGGGGAGAATAAGGAAGGCTAAAAAGGCAAAACCACATTCACATTGAATTTGGTTCAGGGAGAAAATGACATACATACTAAATGGGATATCTCAACCTGCAGCAGGATAGGGGGAAGGGGGATGAGAGGAGGGATGATGGATGGGAGGGCATCCTTGGGGTGAGGGGAGGTTGGAAGTACCCACTATAGAAGAGGGACAGGATCATGTAGGGAATGGACCAGGTGGGGGGTGGGATGAGTGGGAGGGAATTATAAGCAGCCTTGTACAATATATCTACCATGATAATGTTTTGCATAGCTAGACATGTACAACATATACTGAATTACTTATATCCCAAGAAGGAATGGGTGACAAGGGAGGAAGGAAATGGATCTGAAATTCTAGGTCGTAACATTAAATGTTTCAAATATATATATAAATACTATTATTAATACTCTTTTGCCTATAATTGGGAGATAAGATGTGCAGGCATTGGGACACAAAGATTCATCTTCCTCTAATGGAAAAGTCGATGGGGGGTATGGGAGAAGGTATGGGAGAGAGCAGATTGGAGGAAGCGATATCTTGTGGGACTGCTATTCTGGGAGGTTGGGTAGGGGAATAATGGGGGGAAAATGATTGTAACTCAAAATCTGGCGGAAATGAATGATGTAAAACAGAAGTTAATAAAGTATTTGTTTAAAGAAAAAAAAATGAATGATGTAAAACAGAAGTTAATAAAGCATTTGTTTAAAAAAAAACTTGAGTGACCATTGTAAGTCATAAATGGTGTTAAACAAATAAATTTTTAATCTTAATTTTTTTGAAACTAAAAGACATGAAAAAATTATTTCAAACCAGTTATATTATTCTATTAAGCCCTGTTAACCCTGTCTTACAGCTAAAATCAATTTGGGTCTCACTTATGAAAATTTTAACATTTCTAACTAAATTATTTGGGGTTATTTTTACAATGTTAAAAATCTAAAATTAATCCCCCAGCAGCTGTCAGGGTAAACAGGGTAGGCACCTTCTATTCCTCTCCCTTGGGAAGATGGCCAAGGTCACCTCCATTGTAGGGCTATAAGCATGACCAGAGGCCACATGTGCCAGCTAACATATATTGGGATCCTAAAAATAAAATATGGGAACCCCAAAAGACATCCTGGCAAGGAAAAAGAAAAAAGCAGTCAGGGAAAAACAAATTAAATTAAGATTGAAAATAGGGGATTTATAATTTGCCCAGATTAACTGAAGAAGTAAATTACTTAAATTACCCCATCTCACAAAAAGAAATCAAACAAGCCATCAGAGAACTTTCTAGGAAAAAATCTCCAGGGACAGATGGATTTTATAGTGAATTCTATCAAACACTTAAAGAACAATTGATTCCAATACTCTACAAACTATTTGGGATAATTAGTGAAGAAGGAGTCCTAATAAATTCTTTTTATGACACAAATGGGGTACTGATAACTAAATCAGGAAGAGATAAACCAGAGAAAGAAAATTATAGACCAATTTCCCTCATGAATATAAACGCAAAAATTTTAAATAAAATATTATCAAAAAGACTACAGCAATTCATCACAAGAATAATACATTTTGATCAGGTAGGATTTATTCCAGGAATGCAAGGATGGTTTAATACTAGGAAAACTATCAGTATAATTGATCATATCAACAATAAAACTAGCAGAAACCACATGATTATCTCAATAAATACAGAAAAGGCTTCAGACAAAATACAATAACCATTCCTATTAAAAACACTAGAAAGTATAGGAATAAATGGACCCTTCCTTAAAATAATAGGTAGCGGGCAGAGCCAAGATGGCGGAGTAGAAACAGCTCTTCCAAGCCTCTCTGCCCCCAGATTCCCCTCAAACTATGTAAAAGGGGACTCTGAACAACTTCTGGAGCCCCAGCACCCACAGAACGACACAGAAAAGCTAACCTCCCGCTGAGGACAGCCCAGCAGCCCTGCAGGAAGGACCAGCGCAGTGGTCTGGGAGCTGGCAGCGCGCAGAGCGCAGAGTGCAGGAGCCGAGCCCAGGTCCGCGTGAGCCGAGGTTTTAGCCCCAGGGCGACAGGGCCAGCAGCCGGCTGGAGGAACCCCAGAACACCAGGAACCCTGGCGACTCCAGAATTATCAACATAGACATGCCTAGGACAAAGTAAGAGGTTAGTGTCCTATGGACTTTGGGACCTGTATTTGGGGAATGCGTCAGCTCCCTCCCCTGGGGGCTAGAAGCTGCTGAGGAGACACGCCATTTTGTAGTTTTCAGAGGCAGATCCGGCTCCCAGCCTACAAATCGTGGGGAGATCCAGCGATCAGTCTTGGGGGGTAATCGCTCTTGCTTTAACCTCCCTGGATCTGGATTGTGATCTAGGGTGGAAGTTGTGGGTGGGTTTACAGCTTGCCAGAAACGGAAGTTGCCCCCCACACGTTCGGGACGAAAATTCCTCTAGCTGGCCTTAAAGCCATAGTGTGGCAACAAGCCCAAAAGTCAAGCAATTAAGTGGCAACATGCCAAGGCAAAGGAAACAGAAAAATGCAACCCTAGACTCCTATTTTGGGGGCATAGAGCAGGAAAAGGACTGTGAGGTCAGAAGTCCTGCTCCAAAAGCCCCAGGGGAAAACATGAGTGGGTTGCAGGCCATAGAGGACCTTAAGAAGGACTTTAAAAATCAAATAAGAGAAGTGGAGGAAAAATTAGAAAGAGAAATGAGAAGGATGCAGGAAAAGTATGAAATGAGGGTCAACAGCCTGACTGAGGAAAACAACACCTTAAAAAATAGACTAGCTCAAATGGCAAAGGAGGCCCAAAAGGGCAATGAGGAGAAGAATGCCTTAAAAAGTCGAATTTGCCAGATGGAAAAAGAATCTCAGAAGTTCACTGAGGAGATTCATTCCTTCAGAGTTAGACTGGAGCAAATGGAAGCTAATGACTTTATGAGAAATCAAGATGCTGTTAAGCAGATCCAAACAAATGAAAGATTAGAAGGCAATGTGAAATATCTCATGGGAAAAACCACTGACCTGGAAAATAGATCCAGGAGAGACAATTTAAAAATTATTGGACTACCTGAAAGCCATGATCAAGGAAAGAACCTAGAAATCACCCTTCAAGAAATTCTCAAGGAAAACTGCCCTGATGTTTTAGATCCAGAGGGCAAAATAGAGGTTGAAAGAATCCACCGATCACCTCCTGAAAAAGATCCCAAAAAGAAAACTCCCAGGAATATTATAGCCAGGTTCCAGAATCCCCAGATCAAGGAGAAAATACTACAAGCAGCCAGGAAGAAACAATTTCAATATTGTGGAAACACAATCAGAATAGCCCAGGACCTGGCAGCTTCTACACTGAGGGATAGAAGGGCATGGAATATGATATTCCAGAGGCAAAAGAACTGGGAATGAACCCAAGGGTCACCTACCCAGCAAAACTGAGTATTTTGTTTCAGGGGAAAATATGGTCATTCAGTGGAATAGAGGACTTTCAAGCATTCTTGAGGAAAAAACCAGAACTGAATAGAAAATTTGACATCCAGACACAAGAAGGAAGAGATGCCTGAGAAGGTAATCAGGGAAAAGAAATCAAAAGGAACTTATCAAAGTTGAACTATTTACATTCCTATATGGAAAAGCAATAACGGTGACTGATGATATCTTTCTCACTATGAAAATAATGGAAGAAGGGGAAGAAGGGGGTGTGGTCATATGGATACATATGTGAATGTGTGTGTATATGGGTACAGTTATATATGGATAGAGGGAATAAGTTGATTTTGTTGGGAAGGGAGAATACTCAAGGGATGAAATTATGAGGTGAGAGAGGAAAGTGGCAAGAGGAGATGGGGAGAGACAGGGTAGGGTAAACTATCCCATGTAGAAGAAGCAAGGGGAAGTGGTTGCAAAGGAGGGGGAGAATAAGGAAGGCTAAAAAGGCAAAACCACATTCACATTGAATTTGGTTCAGGGAGAAAATGTAATACATACTAAATGGGATATCTCAACCTGCAGCAGGATAGGGGGAAGGGGGATGAGAGGAGGGATGATGGATGGGAGGGCATCCTTGGGGGGAGGGGAGGTTGGAAGTACCCACTATAGAAGAGGGACAGGATCATGTAGGGAATGGACCAGGTGGGGGGTGGGATGAGTGGGAGGGAATTATAAGCAGCCTTGTACAATATATCTACTATGATAATGTTTTGCATAGCTAGACATGTACAACATATACTGAATTACTTATCTCCCAAGAAGGAATGGGTGACAAGGGAGGAAGGAAATGGATCTGAAATTCGAGGTCGTAACATTAAATGTTTCAAATATATATAAATACTATTAGTAATACTCTTTTGCTTATAATTGGGAGATAAGATGTGCAGGCATTGGGACACAAAGATTCACCTTCCTCTAATGGAAAAGTCGATGGGGGTATGGGAGAAGGTATGGGAGAGAGCAGATTGGAGGAAGCGATATCTTGTGGGACTGCTATTCTGGGAGGTTGGGTAGGGGAATAATGGGGGGAAAATGATTGTAACTCAAAATCTGGCGGAAATGAATGATGTAAAACAGAAGTTAATAAAACATTTGTTAAAAAAAATAATAATAGGTAGCACTCCTTTATAGCCATCAACAAGTATTATATGTAATGGGGGTAAACTAGAAGCATTTCCTATGTTTTGTTTTGTTTTTTAAACTATTGGGGTCAAGTAACTAAGGTTACACAGCCACTCATTATTAATGTGTGGGTGCTCATTTTCTGAGGCCAGAACTGATCCCGGGTCCTCCCAACTCTGGGGACAGTGCTCTTACTGTGCCACCTAGCCACCCCAACATTTCCAATAAGATTAGGGGTGAAAAAAGGGTGTCCACTATAACCTATTTTATTCAATTTGGTACTAGAAATGTTAGCAGTATCAAGTAGAAAAGAAAAAGAAATCAAAGCAATCAATTTAGGCAAAGAAGAGACCAAGCTATCACTCTTTGTAGATGATATGATGATACATTTAGAGAATCCTAAAGAATAAAGTAAACAAACTACTTGAGACAATAAATAAATTTGGCAAAGTTGCAGGGTATAAAATAAACGAACATAAATCCTCAGCATTCCTTTATATTTCTAATGAAATCTAAAAGCAAGAAATAGAAAGAGAAGTCCCATTTAAAGTTATTGTAGACGTTATAAAATATTTGGGAATCTGCCAAAAAAAACCCAGGACCGGAGGGGCGGAGCCAAGATGGCGGAGTAGAAACAGCTCTTCCAAGCCTCTCTGCCCCCAGATTCCCCTCAAACTATGTAAAAGGGGACTCTGAACAACTTCTGGAGCCCCAGCACCCACAGAACGACACAGAGAAGCTAACCTCCCGCTGAGGACAGCCCAGCAGCCCTGCAGGAAGGACCAGCGCAGTGGTCTGGGACCTGGCAGCTCGCAGAGCGCAGAGCGCAGGAGACGAGCCCAGGTCCGCGTGAGCCGAGGTTTTAGCCCCAGGGCGACAGGGCCAGCAGCCGGCTGGAGGAACCCCAGAACACCAGGAACCCTGGCGACTCCAGAATTATCAACATAGACATGCCTAGGACAAAGTAAGAGGTTAGTGTCCTATGGACTTTGGGACCTGTATTTGGGGAATGCATCAGCTCCCTCCCCTGGGGGCTAGAAGCTGCTGAGGAGACACGCCATTTTGTAGTTTTCAGAGGCAGATCCGGCTCCCAGCCTACAAATCGTGGGGAGATCCAGCGATCAGTCTTGGGGGGTAATCGCTCTTGCTTTAACCTCCCTGGACCTGGATTGTGATCTAGGGTGGAAGTTGTGGGTGGGTTTACAGCTTGCCAGAAACGGAAGTTGCCCCCCACACGTTCGGGACGAAAATTCCTCTAGCTGGCCTTAAAGCCATAGTGTGGCAACAAGCCCAAAAGTCAAGCAATTAAGTGGCAACATGCCAAGGCAAAGGAAACAGAAAAATGCAACCCTAGACTCCTATTTTGGGGGCACAGAGCAGGAAAAGGACTGTGAGGTCAGAAGTCCTGCTCCAAAAGCCCCAGGGGAAAACATGAGCGGGTTGCAGGCCATAGAGGACCTTAAGAAGGACTTTAAAAATCAAATAAGAGAAGTGGAGGAAAAATTAGAAAGAGAAATGAGAAGGATGCAGGAAAAGTATGAAATGAGGGTCAACAGCCTGACTGAAGAAAATAACACCTTAAAAAATAGACTAACTCAAATGGCTAAGGAGGCCCAAAAGGGCAATGAGGAGAAGAATGCCTTAAAAAGTCGAATTTGCCAGATGGAAAAAGAATCTCAAAAGTTCACTGAGGAGATTCATTCCTTCAGAGTTAGACTGGAGCAAATGGAAGCTAATGACTTTATGAGAAATCAAGATGCTGTTAAGCAGATCCAAACAAATGAAAGATTAGAAGGCAATGTGAAATATCTCATGGGAAAAACCACTGACCTGGAGAATAGATCCAGGAGAGACAATTTAAAAATTATTGGACTACCTGAAAGCCATGATCAAGGAAAGAACCTAGAAATCACCCTTCAAGAAATTCTCAAGGAAAACTGCCCTGATGTTTTAGATCCAGAGGGCAAAATAGAGGTTGAAAGAATCCACCGATCACCTCCTGAAAAAGATCCCAAAAAGAAAACTCCCAGAAATATTATAGCCAGGTTCCAGAATCCCCAGATCAAGGAGAAAATACTACAAGCAGCCAGGAAGAAACAATTTCAATATTGTGGAAACACAATCAGAATAGCCCAGGACCTGGCAGCTTCTACACTGAGGGATCGAAGGGCATGGAATATGATATTCCAGAGGGCAAAAGAGCTGGGAATGAACCCAAGGGTCACCTACCCAGCAAAACTGAGTATTTTGTTTCAGGGGAAAATATGGTCATTCAGTGGAATAGAGGACTTTCAAGCATTCTTGAGGAAAAAACCAGAATTGAATAGAAAATTTGACATCCAGACACAAGAAGCAAGAGATGCCTGAGAAGGTAACCAGGGAAAAGAAATCAAAAGGAACTTATCAAAGTTGAACTATTTACATTCCTATATGGAAAAGCAATAACGGTGACTGATGATATCTTTCTCACTATGAAAATAATGGAAGAAGGGGGTGTGGTCATATGGATACATATGTGAATGTGTGTGTATATGGTTACAGTTATATATGGATAGAGGGAATAAGTTGATTTTGTTGGGAAGGGAGAATACTCAAGGGATGAAATTATGAGGTGAGAGAGGAAAGTGGCAAGAGGAGATGGGGAGAGACAGGGTAGTGTAAACTATCCCATGCAGAAGAAGCAAGGGAAGTGGTTGCAAAGGAGGGGGAGAATAAGGAAGGCTAAAAAGGCAAAACCACATTCACATTGAATTTGGTTCAGGGAGAAAATGTAATACATACTAAATGGGATATCTCAACCTGCAGCAGGATAGGGGGAAGGGGGACGAGAGGAGGGATGATGGATGGGAGGGCATCCTTGGGGTGAGGGGAGGTTGGAAGTACCCACTATAGAAGAGGGACAGGATCATGTAGGGAATGGACCAGGTGGGGGGTGGGATGAGTGGGAGGGAATTATAAGCAGCCTTGTACAATATATCTACTATGATAATGTTTTGCATAGCTAGACATGTACAACATATACTGAATTACTTATCTCCCAAGAAGGAATGGGTGACAAGGGAGGAAGGAAATGGATATGAAATGTGAGGTCATAACATTAAATGTTTCAAATATATATAAATACTATTATTAATACTCTTTTGCTTGTAATAGGGAGATAAGATGTGCAGGCATTGGGACACAAAGATTCACCTTCCTCTAATGGAAAAGTCGATGGGGGTATGGGAGAAGGTATGGGAGAGAGCAGATTGGAGGAAGCGATATCTTGTGGGACTACTATTCTGGGAGGTTGGGTAGGGGAATAATGGAGGGAAAATGATTGTAACTCAAAATCTGGCGGAAATGAATGATGTAAAACAGAAGTTAATAAAGCATTTGTTTAAAAAAAATTAAATTAAATTAAAAAAAAACCCAGGACCTATATGATCACAACTACAAAACACTTTTCACACAAATAAAGTCAGATCTAACTAATTGGAAAAACATCAATTGCTCATGGTCAAGAATATTAAGGGAATTAATGAAAAGAAATGCTAGGGAAGGTGGACTAGCTATACCAGATTTTAATCTGTATTATAAATCAGCAGTCATCAAAACTACTTGGTACTGGCTGAAGAACAGAGTAGTGGATCAATGGAATAGATGGGGCACATGAGACTCAGTAGTCAATTACTATAGTAATCTACTGTTTGATAAACCCAAAGACCCCAGTTTTTTGGAATAAGAACTCAGTGTTTGAGAAAAACTGCTGGGGAAACTGGAATACAGCATGGCAGAAACTGGGCATAGACCATTATATAACACCATATACCAAAATCAAGTATAAATGGGTGCATGATCTAGGTATAAAGGCTGATACTGTAAGCAATCTCAGAAAGCAAGAAATAGTTTATCTGTCAGATTTGTGGGGAGGGGAAGACTTTATGACCAAACAAGAATTAGCACTATAAAATGCAAAATGGATAATGTTGATTATATTAAATTGCAAAGCTTATGTACAAACAAAGCCTATGTAACCAAGATTAAGAAGGAAGTGGGAAATTGGGAAAGAATTTTTACAACCTGTGTCTCTGATAAAGGACTCATTTCTAAAATATACAGAGAATTGAGTCAAATCTATAAGAATACAAGTCATTCCCCAATTGATAAATGGTCAAAGGATATGAACAGGCAATTTTCAGAGGCAGAAATTAAAGATATCTATAAGAATATGAAAAAATGCTCTAAATCATTATTGATTAGAGTAATGCAAATCAAAACAACTCTTAGGTACCACATCTTACCAATCAGATTGGCTAAGATGACAAAACAGGAAAATGACAAATGCTGGAGAGGATGTGGGCATTGCTGGTGGAGTTGTGAACTTATCCAACCATTCTGGAGAGCAATCTGGAATTATGCCCAAAGGGCTATAAATAATTTCATACCCTTTGACCCAGCAAAACCACTTCTAGGGTTGTATCCCAAAGAGATCATAGAAGTGGGAGGAAGACCCATATGTACAAAAATATTTATAGCAGCTCTTTTTGTGGTGGCAAAGAATTGGAAATCAAGGGGATGCTCATTAATTGGGAATGGCTGAACAAGTTGTGGTATATGAATGTAATGGAATACTATTGCGCTATAAGAAACGAAGAGAAAATGGACTTCATATTTACCTGGTGAGGCTTATACAAACTGATGCTGAGTGAAAAGAGTAGAACAAGGAGAAATTTGTACACAATTACAGAAACAACATATTTTTCATGAGCAACTTTGATAGACTGGACTCTTCTCAGCAATGCAGGGTTATAAGGCAACCCCAAAATACTCATGATGGACAGAGATGTCTATATGCAGAGAAAGAACTAGAAAGAAATGAGTTTGAATCCAGATTGAAACAAACTACCTGATCTTTTTTTCTTGTTTGCTTTTGTTTCCTCTTTCCCATTATTTATTCCATGAGATACAATCCTTCTTTGTAAGCTGACTAATGTCTAATGTGAAAGTATTTGCAGATCCTATACTTGATTGTATCCCGTAATGGGGTGGGGAGGGGAGGAGGGAGAAAGAATTTGAAACTCAAGGAACTATGGAACTGAATCTTGTAAACTAAAATTAAACAATCAAATTAATAAACACCAAAGAATTTTAAAAATAGGGGACTTGCCACACAGAATGTATGTGGTTTTCATCAGTTCAGAGGAAGAATATCATTGTTTCAGGGAAATAAGCCACTTCTCTGAGGTCCCTATCAAGTTCTCCTTATTTGCAAACTTTCCAGATCCCCAGAAACCATTTGGTGGGCAAGATCATCAGCCCCAGAAAACAAAAAGAGTTCATTTGGGTTATGGAGCTCCTAAACAATGAACTTGTCTTACTGAGAAATGAAATCTCTTATGTATATGTCATGGTAAATTTGTATTGTTTATTGTATTTCCATAAAGTAAAAACAATTTTATCTAGCCCTAAGCTGTGATTGGTGAGAATTGCCATTTGAGCTAAAAGTTCTTGGGATCACAAATAATTTAAAGTTTGAATTTAGATATAGCTGTCTGCATTAAATAAGTATCTGAGAGAAATGCCACAAGATATTCACAGGGAATGTGATCCTGATAGAACTGAAGTTTTGCTTCTGGGAAAAGCTGAGAGGACAAACTTAGTCTCATTCTAAGATGGGGCCTTCCTGGCTCAGTTTCCCTATTGCCTTCCTTTGAAAAGGAATGCTGCTTACCTGCCTATCCCTGAGTCTAGCTATGAGATGTAATGAAAGTGACTCTTATCTAAATTCAAATGGAGCTAAGGATGTTTCATCCTGTCATATTTGACTTTTTCCTTTTATGGTAATTTTTTTCTAATTAGAGCAAGTAGTTGGTAAAATTTATGAGTACAATGCAGGTATATGAAATATTGCTGTTTTCAGTCTGAATGTGTAGTCATTTCATATTCCAAACAACTAGGTAAATTGGTACACAGGTTTGTCATCTACCTACCTGCATAGTTAAATGAAAGTTTAAATCCCTGGAATAGAACATTCTTTTTGAATGATATGGGAATAATTAGACAAAGGGAAAAGAAGTTTGTGAAACAAATGTACAAACACAATATTAATTGTTATCCCATAAACTAAGGCTAGAATACATTGGAACTACTATAATAAAATGTGTATTAGATATGAGCTATTCAGCCTAAAATTATTCTCCTTTCTAAAGCCTAAATAATTTAGTAAATGGGTACTTGACATAGTCAACAACTTATTACTAGATAAATCTGTCTTTCTTGTTATATTTGGGGCTCTGCATATTGACCTTGATTATCAGATTTGTGCCTTGTAGACTACAGACCAATTTACCTACAGTTAGCAGCAAACAGTGGATACCAGCCCATACTCACCCATCATTCCCTGGATGTGACCTATGTTCGGTTCCAGTCAACCTCCTTCCCAGGACTCATCAAAAGGACAGCTCTATTCCCTTTTACAGCTTGAAAAAGCTACAGAAGCTGAGACCTTAATCCATTTTCCCAAATGAATTTGGATACCAGTTCTTTGAAGGAGGGGTGATGGATTCCTAATAAAGCTGCCCCCAAACCCAATATTCTAACTTCCTCATATTTCTCACAGAACAGCAGGCATGTCTGTTTGATGGGATCCCAGTCACTGCCCCTAGCTAACCATTGCCCTCAGATCTAATTCACATATTTGAACAGATATGTTCTTGTACTCAACTACAATCACATCACCCTTTCAGCCTAAGACAGGATCACAATATCTAGCTATCTATCTTGATCAGAGTAATGGCAAGCTCCTTGTTTTAGTTGTTCAAGTGCTTAGTTCCTTCTTTCAGCTCTTCAAGTGCCTTTGAGCCTTACCTGTAAATATATCAAGTCATTTTTAGAAACAACCTGTGAAGCCCACGGTGGAAGGAACTTGTCCAAGACCAAAACAGTAAGGATGTAAGAGGAGGGTGGAACAGGAAGGAGCTGATGATATAAAAGCTGGAGTACAGCTGTGACTGAGCAGAACTGGGAGGAAGGATGACTGTGGTGCTGGTACTTTGTCTGTGTTGATGCTCCTTTATCAGATCTGTTACTGACAGAGAACATTGCTGTTGTTACAGAAGCCCTGGGACCTTACTGCTGATTTAGAAGCCCTGAAAGAGGACTTTCTTGCTGTCTGTTTACAGAAGTCCTGAAGGAGGGTTTTACTGATGTTTTCAGACGTCCTGGCACTTTACTGATGATTTGTGTTAATTTCTCAGACAGAGACCCTGTCTGCTGATCTGTGTTGATTTCACAGGCAAAAAGTGAATTGATGATAGTACTGGCAATGCGTGTTGTGGATATTGTTGTAGTTCTGCTAAACTTGATGTGTGGAGCTGGACCTGGAGTTGGCCTTGGAGCTGGACCAAGATCTGGACCAGGTGTCCCTGGGTGGGCAGAGCCTAAACCACAATACTTCCTTCTCCCATTTCCCACAATATCATATCCTTCTCTCCATTTATTTTTACTCTCTAGTACATTATATAGTATAAAAAAATTTTTGCTGTCCTAGACAGTCTTCTTTCCCCTTTAATTTGAAGACCTCATAAATGTCAAGTTTGGGAAATAATCATTTTATCTAAGACCAGTCTCTATTTAGTATTTTAAGCCCTTCACAATCAGACTCCAATCTTGTTAAACAAGGCTTGCTACACCTTACTCACTTTACGCCCCAGGCTTGTTTAACCTTTCTCACTTTAATTTACTCTTAAGTGCAGGTCAAACTAACCTAATTATTCTTCCTTATACACAACAAACCATCTCACACCTCTGTGCCCTGGAACAGATTGTCTCCCCTTCTTAAAAACAATTTGGAATTGTACCAAGTTTTTAAGTAATGTCCTTCATTCCAGAAATTTGACTTAGGGATTAATACCCCCAAGAAGGACAATAATAAGGAAAAAATACTTTCATGTGTACTATAATATTTACAACTGAATTATCCTTAATAGTAAAGGATTGAAAACAAAGGATGCGCCCAATGATTAACAAATGCTTAAACAACTTCTGGTAAATGAACATTTTGGAATATTATTGTACAACAAAGAATGAGGGTTGTGAAGACTGAAATCATGGCTCTTTCAAAGTCTTCAGATGAGAAGTATTCAAAGGGGTTCAGAGAGTTTAAGGGGCTTGACAAAGTTACCATAGTCAGTAGGTAAGGATGTCAAAAATTTTCTAGGTTTTCTGACTTCTGTTGTAATTCTTTTTCTACTATGCTGCCTTTGAATAATTGCCAAAATAGAATGCTTAGAGAATCTTAATCATTAAATCTGTGAGCACCTAATATGGATAAAACTACTGGTGCTATCTCTTCTACCTCCATCCATTTCCTCAGCATTCAAAATAGTTAGCTATTTACTGTCTCGGAGACATGTCATTAAACTTATATGTTTCCTTTGATGCACAATAATTTTGGAATTTTAAGTCTCCTAGGGTCAGAAACTGTGCCTAACTTACTTAGCACCAAACCTGGTACTGTGCCAGATGTGCATTTAACATATACTTTTCAGTGACACCTAATACAACAAGAAAAGGATACTAGACATAGATCCAGGTGAAATGGCGTTTTTCTCTCTGCAGGTTTTCTTCACCTCTGCTCTCGCTCATCTTTATCATTTTTTCCCCTCTTTCACATGGGGAAAAAGTAAGTAATTGAAATAATGTAACATATAGCTGCAGCATTTCACTCCTCATATTTCTGCACAACTTAAAGAAAGTACAGTGCCTATGTAGATATATTAGATGGGCATAGACCACAATCAAGAAATTTATATGCTTCTAAGGATGGTAGGTTCACCCTCCCTGGAATTTTTATACAGAGTCTGGATAATCCATTAAGGATGTTGTAGTAGGGATTGTTCCTTAGGGATAGGATGGCCTAGGTGTAGTCTGAGGGTCTACCCCGACAATAAAACAAACAAAACTCTGAGCATCTGTGAAATTTTGAAGGAATAAATTAAAAGTGACTTAGTTTAAATAAAAGAAGAGGAAAGTTCTCAACCTCAAAATGACCTCTCATGCTCTAGAATACTCAAGAAGCCAAGATTTCAAAAGCAGGTGAATTTGGCACCCTGAAGGGCTTAAAAAAGATAAAAGTAAATTAATATAGTATAATTTGTGTCAAAAAACTTCAATCCATCTGTAGTGAAGTTTCTTCAGATAATATTTAAATGTGAAAATATAAAAGGTTGGACTTTGAAGCTATCCTGAATTGAGGTGAAAAGTTAGAATTCACTTAAATTGGGGCGGCTAGGTGACACAGTGAGTAAGAGTGCTGGCCCAGGAGTTGAGAGGACCCAGGATCGGTTCTGGCCTCAATTACTTAACATCCACCCAAAAATAACTAGCCATGTAACCTTGAACAAGTTGCTTAACCCCAATTGCTTTAAAAAAATAATTCACTTAAATTGTCACAAGTTTTATTTACTTTTGTGTGTGCTTTTATGTTAGATTATTATTTTTGGATGATAGAGGGAGGGATTGATTTTGTAGGGCTATTAAGAAGAGAGAAATACCAAGCTTGGACTACCAATGAGTAGATAACAATCAGTTAAAGCCTAAAGACTCTGAACCTAAAAGAGACAGGGGCCTTTGGGTATACTACAAATTCAACGAGTCAGCAAAGCTATAGGGAGTCAAAAAAAATCTAATTTATTCTACTGCTGATTAAGAAAAGCATAGCTTCCAAGGTAAAGGAAGAGATGGGCCTTCAGTACTCTGCCTTGGTCAGAACACATTTGGAAAACCGCATTCAGCTTGGGGTAACATATTTTAGGAAAGACATTATCCAAAGAGTAACCATGCTGATGAAGGATCTGGGGCCTATGCTCTATAAATATCAGTTAAAGGAGCAAAGCATTAAAGATTTTCAGCATGCAGAATAGAAAGAGGGTGAGACATTCTCTTGAGATATTTCAAAAGTTTTTGTGTGGAAGGTGGATTTGCCTTGTTCTCTCTGTCCATATAGGTTAGAAGTAGGAGAAATGGGTAGAAGATAAAAGTAATCAAATAAAGGCATTATATAAAGAAAAGCTTCCTTAAAATTTAAAGCTATACATTTATTTGGTGGGTTTCCTAGAAAAGTTGTTGATTTTTCCTCATTGTAGAGGTATGATATGTTAGAATATAGATTCCTTCTCAGGTATAGGTTTGACTAAATGGCTTCTGAGGACTTCAGCTCTAAAAATCAAAGGATATTTTATTGTCCAAAGCACTCTAAAACCCATCTGTATAATGGGAGCAATAATGCTGGCACTACCCACATCTAAGTCTTATTATAAAAGAATTGCCAGCTATAAAGTTCCATATAAATGTGAATTTAGGGATATGAACCTGACCTTTGATTTCATTAGTATAAAGGATTTCTGAATTGGGAAACTCACTCTAGCAATGCAGGTCCATGCCTCACTGAGAAGTTAAGTGATTTACCTAGTGTCACACATCTGGTATATATGAAAAGTAGGACCCACCCCCAGGTCTTCTGGACTCCAAGAATAACTGTCCATCCACTACACAGAAGTGTGCGTGTGAACCAGTAGAGGAAGTAGATTAATACATAATTGGGAAATAATTAACAAAATATAAAAAATACAATAAATTCTAACATTAAATATGTAGTTTTCTAAGTAACATGTGGCCCACACATGGGTCACATGTGGTTTAGTAGCCCCTTTTTCTATCTTATTTTGATACCTCTTCATGACAACATGCTGTCTCTAAAAGCAAATATAAAACACTCTTTCTGTGCTATTATTATTGATATTTTAGTAATAGTATCATTATAATTGCAAAGCTAGAGAATTAAAACTCAATCAAAAACCTCCATTAAGTATTTCCCTTTATAGCTATTGGCTCCTTCCAAATTTCCCTTTTCAGGGATTAGTTCCCATGATTCTAAAGCCCTAAAGATATCCTTTGGTTTCTAAGATTTGGGGCAATAGCTGAGAGAAAAGAGTATACTGTCAACATTTTTATTTGCTGAGAAAGTTTAATGTTCAGAGCTTTCCACCAGCAATTTCTTAGATTAAAAAAAAATAATCAGCCTTATACTCTATCCTCTTGTTAATCACTTCCATTTGCCATGTTTATTGCATATTGTAGCATGGCCACTTAGAGAGATTTATTTCATTAGTCTTTCCACAATGCTAAAGAAATAAAAAATCTCATTTAACAATGCATTTTAAAAATAAACTGGCATTTTATTACAAAGAAAAAAAATCAATGGATTGGATTTAAACGCGGGTTTATTGTAGGGGAGACCAAAGGAGAGAGACATCACCATTGTGTTTCTGTAACTTTAAATATCAAGCTATCAAGTCAATGATCAGACCTGGTCAAAAAATGAAAATTTTTAAAAATCACTGAAATAAATAGCACAAATAACAGATGAGGAGAATCATAAGGTCTCCCTTTTGGAAGCAGCAGCAAACAGGCCCCAAAAGAAGGGGAGAAAAAGTTAAAAATATAAACATAGATGATATAAATACAGAGATAGAAACAGAGGCTAAGATAGATAGATCAGATATATAGACATAAATATATATTATAGGTATAGATAGACAAATGTAAAAGTTATACTTAACTGTGATATGCACACATATAACTATATCTTTGTATAAGTAATTACATAATCAAAGGCAGCTAGATGGCTTGGAGGATAGTGTGGTAGTCTTGGAGTCAGGAAGACCTGAGTTCAAATTTGGCTTCAGACACTCACTACCTGTTTGACCCTAGGCAAATCCTTTAACCTCTGTTTGTTTGCCTTAATCCACTGGAGAAGGAAGTGACAAATCGCTCCAGTACCTTTGCTAAGAAAATCCCAGACAGGGTAAAGAAGTGCCAAATATTACTGAATGACTGAACAACAACAGTCATATAATTAATTTTTCATTAAAGCAAAATGAAATTAAAAGGTAACTTATGAAAAATGAATCAATATATGATTCATTTGCAGAGTCTGAGTAAAAAATTATCGATATAATTTAGAAACTTCTAAAATCATTCATTTTCGAGCATATGTAGAAATAAGTTGGGAACAGAATAGAAATTCAAGTAGTGGAAAAAATATCAATGCTAAATTTCAACTAAAGTCATAAAATACTAGGAACAAAAATTCAGCCCATAAACTAAAAGCTCATAATCTTAAAAAATAAAATTTTAGGTGTCCTTTGACAAATACATATTTGACAAATCTATATTTTACATACATAATGATGACTTTTAAAAAATAGTAGAAGTAAATATAAACTGCAGAAAATAGAGGTTCTCTTTCAACATGTCTTTCCAGTTAGTCTACAGATCAGTGGCACATCAAACTTTTGTTTTACTTTATTTAGGAAATAAATACAAAAAGGGGAATATACAGGTTGCAATGTGTTAATATCACTATATCCAGAATAGAGGAGAATCTGATTTGTCCCTCCTCTGATTGTACAGAGGGAGCTTACCTTTGCCCCAGTTTTGCTTCCCCAATGTAGATCCTTTGACCTTGGTCCTTTCCCCTATGTATGTCCTTTTTCTCACTATTGCCATCTCATTCCCAAGCCTCTAGTACTCCTTGGTCTGCCCAGCTCTCCTGTACCTCTGATCTGAAGCACTCTCTATTACCAGGATATATAAGTTTGGAAGCTAAGAGAAACTGGCAGAAAATAGCAAGTTCAGGGTTACTCATTTCACCTTATCCATCCTTCAGAGCAAATCAAGACAGCCTTTATTAATAAAACAATCAATAAGCATCTATTCCATGCCTACTTTTATCCAGTACCCAGAAGAAAAATACTGAGAATGAAATAATTCCTACTTGCAAAAAGGAACAAATGTTTTAATAAGGCTAAGAAGAAGTAAATGAACAAAATAATATATAGCTTAAGTATAAAGTGAATGCATATGAATATGAGCAAAGTAGTTATTTGAGGTGGTTTGGAAGAGAAGACATGAACATTAGGGGAGAACTAGGAAAGATGTCATGCAGAAAGTGTTGCTTGAAGTACATGCTTCAAGAAAAAAGGTGGAAGTAATGAGCAAGTGCATGGCAGGCATGTGGGATGGCCAGTACAAAGATTTATGAAACTGTTCTGGTTGCCCCAACTGCATTAGAACTTTCTGTTTCCTTCATCCCCTCATCATATTGCAAAGAGGATTAGACAGAGAAGGAGAGAAAGGGAGGGAGAGATGGAAAGGGCCTTAGAAGCCAGCTAGTCTAAACTTCTCATTTTGCAGATGAGGAAATCAAAGCACAGAGATATTATAACAGCAATCTGCTTAAGGTGGCATACATTTTACAGTATATGGAAAAGCTGGAATTCAAACCTAGGTTGTCTAACTTGAAAGCAAACACTCTTTCCATTATGGCACATTGTCTGTTATGACAATTATGTCATCCTGTTTCCAGACATTACAGTAATCCATTTTATACCCCTTTTCCCTTACTACCCCACTACAAATGACAGATTTATTCCAAGCTCCTTGAGGACAGGAACTGTATTATCCCTTTCTTTGTATCCACTGTCAGTCCCTAACCCATGGATTGTGCACTTACTATGGTATGCATGGAGGAGACATGGTATAATGGTATAATGGCAGCATTCCCATTGAATGATTCATAATGATGGTCCAAATTTCCCTCTAAAACTTCCTTAATGGCACCTTAAGGAGGACACGATGGTAAGGAATATTATAAGCAGTATATTAAATTACAAGTTTCATTATACTTTATTGTTGATGCAGCTGTTGCTGCTGCTGTTTTTATTGAGAGTAGTTGGGTACCACTCTCATAGTGGGAGCATCTATTGGCCTGAGAATCAGAGGATTCGTTTCAAATCCTGGCTTTGCCCAAATAACATCATTTCCTGGGACTCCTATCTTACCTGTACATCTTGCACATCTATCACTTTCTTTTATACACCAGTTCAAGCCCTGCTCACCTCTCACCAGACTATTATTACCTTCCTAATTGGTCTCCCTGGCTCCAGTCTCTTCCCATTTCATTCCATCGTCCATATTACTGTCAAACTGATATTCCTAAAAACAGATCTAATATTGTCAAACCCCTACTAAAAGAGCTTCACCCATTGCCCTTGGGATCAAATATGAAATCCTCAGTCTTGCATTTAAATCCCTTCATAATCTGGGTTCATCCTCCCTGTCAGCTCCTTTTTCACTTCACTCCCCTTCATGTGCTCCTTGCTAGTAGTATCCATATAGACCATTTTGTGTCCTACCTCTCTGCCTTTGTTTAAGTGTCCTGTGTCTGGATTACTCTCCTTTCTCACCCCAACTTTTTTAGAATCACAAACTTCCTTCAACGCTCACTTTAGCTACCACCTGTTCCATAAAATCTTTTTGACTTTATTTCCCAAGTTATTAGCATGGTCTTTATTTTGAAAAGAAAAAGTGCTTATGACTTTGTACAGAGTAACATTCTAGGCACACAAAAGCAAAAATAAATCTTTCCCTTCAAAGAATTTATATATTACTAGAAGTGTGGTGTGATATAACATATTCAAAAGCACTTAAACCTAAAGCAAATACATGTGGATAATGAACATACATCCATTTTTTTATTTCAACAAACATTACAGGTACATTTACCAAGCATTGGAAGTTTTTTCCAAAGGTTCCCTTTTTGGAGCAATTAAATTCTCAAATGAAGTCTGTGAATGACAATCCATTTCTTAGTTTCCTCTTTCTCTGTCACTAAGAGCTTTATTTTAACTGATAGGTATTGGTCAGGATCACGTATGACCCAGTCTATTTCTCAGAACCCTAAGAGAATACTATCCTGTAGATCATAATAGTAACAAAATTCTTACTTGTACACTGCTTTCCAGTTTATCAAGAACACTGCCTATCATAACCCTGTGAAGTAAGAAGGAAAATATGTTTTTCCCTCTTTTATACAGTTAAACTGATATTCAGACAACTGAAATTCCTTGGCCAAGATGGAACTTGATCAATAACCCAGGTTACCAGAGAACTTTGAACTATATTCTATATGAGCTCCTATTTTATCCCCTAAGGGAAACTTGATCAATAATAAATATTTGAAATAATGAAAAAACAGACCCATCATTTTTCCATCAGAATAATACAGCACTAACATATCTTAAGAGAATACAGCAAAATAATTCATGTTATCAGATGGAAATCTGCCAGGTATGATCTGAAGAAACAACCCACAGGAATGAATGACTCCTCAGTGCACCCCTCCTCCAGCATATTAACCAGGAAGAAAATATCTTGTGCAGATTTTCAACTTTAGTAATCATTTATGTGGTAAAAGCTGACCTGCATTCTAGTCCTGATTAGTTACTGTGTGACCCCAGGTAAATCATTTTCTAATCTAGTTCTCATACTCTTCAGTCTCAAAGGCAGATGAAATATATGCCATAAACATTTCTGTACAAATAGGTCCTTTTTTTATATCATATATTGTGATGAGATTTTATATAATTATGCAATTGGTAGCATTTAAATTATAAATTACAAAATTGTATGATTTTATAATTACGTGCCTTGTACAGTATAATCATTATAATGAATATATAATTATTCATTAATAAATATCTCATTTTACAATTATCTCATTTGATTCTCCCAACAACTCCAAGAGGTATATACTATTATTATTCCCATTTTGCAGATGGGGAACTGAAGAACAGAGAGGATTAGTGATTCACCCAGGATCACATACACTAGTAAGTATTTAAGGCTAGATTTGATTTTTTTTAATATTTTATTTTCCCCCCAATTATAGGTAAAGACTTTTTTAGTATTCAGTTTTTTTTTATTTTGAATTCCAAATTTTCTTCTTCCCTCCTTTACCTCCCCTCTCCCTAAGATGGGAACCAATTTGATATAGGTTATATATGTGCAATCATGTAAAACATAATTCTGTAGTAGGCATGTTGTGAAAGAAGAAACAGAAGGGGGAAAAATCTCTAAAAAGTGGGAAAAAGTGAAAATATCATTTTATCATTCAGACTACAGCGGTTCTTTCTCTGGATATCGATAGCATTTTTCATCATGAATCCTCTGGGATTATCTTAGATCATTGTATTGCTGAGAATAGCTAATTCATTCATAGTCAATCATCTTATAATATTATTCTTCTGTACAATGTTCTCCTGGTTATGATCACTTCACTTTGAATCAGTTCAGGTAAGTCTTTCCAGGTTTTTCTGAAATCAGCCTGCTCGTCACTTCTTACAGTACGAAAGTATTCTATTACTATCATACACCACAACTTAGATAGTCATTCCCCAATTGATGCTCTTCCCCTCAATTTCCATGTTTTTTTTTTTTTGCCACCACAAAAAGAACTGTTATAAATATTTTTGTACAAATAGGTCCTTTTCCCTTTTTAAAAAAAAAAATCTCTTTGGTATACAGACCTAGGGGTTGTATTGCTAGGTCAAAGGACAGGTACAGTTTTACAGCCCTTTGGGCATAGTCCAAATTGCTCTCCAGAATCATTGGTTGAATCAGATCACAACTTTACCACAGTGCGTCAGTGTTCCAATTTTCCTACATCTCCTCCAACATTTATCATTTTCCTTTTCTGTCATCTTAGTAAATCTGATAGGTGTGAGATGGTACATAAGAGTTGTTTTAGTTTGCATTTCTGTAATCAGTGGTGATTTAAAATGTTTTTTTTTCCATATGACTGAATATAGCTTTGATTTCTTCATCTTAAAACTGCCAATTCATATCCTTTGACCATTTTTCAATTGGGGAATAATTTGTATTCTGATAAATTTGACTCAGTTCTCCAGATATTTGAAAAATGAGGACTTCATGAGAGAAATTTGCTTTAAAAATTGTTCCCTAGCTTTTTGCTTTCCTACTAAGCTTGGTTGTATTGGTTTTGTTTGTGCAAAATCTTTTTAATTTAGTATAACTAAAGTTGTTTATCTTATACTGTTCTCTATTTCTTGTTTGGTAATAAATTCTTCCTTCTCTATAGATTTTACAAATAAACTATTTCTTATTCTCCTAATTGATTTATGGTATCACCCTTCATGCCTAAATCTTCTACTCATTTTGACATTATCTTGGTATATGATGTAAGATGTTGGCCTGTACCTAGTTTCTGCCATAATATTTTCAAGTTTCCAAAGCAGTTTTTGTCAAATAGTGAGTTCTTATCACAGAAGCTAAGGTCTTTGGGTATATCAAACACTAGATTAATATAATCATTTTCTACTGTGTCTTGTGTACCTAATCTATTTCACTGATCCACCATTCTATTTCTTAGCCAATACCAAAGGGTTTTGACGATTACTGCTTTTTTAATAGTTTGATATTTGGTACACTGAGGCTAGATTCAAACTTAAATCTTCCTGATTCCATGACCTGTGTTCTCTCTATCCACTGTGCCACCTCAAATACTCAAATGTATCTGTGGTTTTATCAATTAGGAAGTTCTCTCTAATGATATAGATTGGAACTCAACCATGCTTACCCATTCTGTGCAAATATTTTTGGTCATTCCATAAGATTACCACAACTTACTGAAGGCCTCCCTCACTTTCTCCTGGATATCACAAAGAAATGAATGAGCCACTCAGCCTGTCTACCTGTTATTTTTCACCCTAGAAAAACAAGAACTCGTCTATATTCTTTTTAGACCATGCATTTCCTTAATGATATCCTTTCCTCACTGTCTTCAATTTTCCGTATTTGTTAGATATTATAGCTTGCTCAAACCCACCATGTCCTTCTCCATTACTCTCTGGGTGATTCTAATTTTCAATTCTTCAGAGTCTGTTGCATTCCATTGCTTGAAGCCATATAGAAACTCTGGTAGTCTATTGGCATTAAAGATACTTTTTCTAGAAGTTTGGGGGTTGATAAAGGAGTTTTGCAATTTTCTGAAGGTATCCATCCCTCTCCCATCCTCCTGCTTAAATCTGGATTAAGCTTCCAGATCAGTTTGTATTCTGTCACAGATATATATGCTGATGGTTAAGTTGACCATCTGATTACATGTCATAATGTGGTCAGTAAACATTCTTCACAAACTCCTTTTTTGTTTCCCCTATATATGTGATTAGATCTGTGGTTACACATCTCTTTCAGGACTCTGAAATGTTCTGAGTCTTGATACAATCAACACAATGTCATTCATAAACCAGAGTACTCATAAGAGATCTCTCTTAAATATAAATGGAGAGGGGCGACTAGGTGGCACAGTAAATAGAGCACCAGCCCTGGAGTCAGGAGGATCTGAGTTCAAATCCGGCCTCAGACCCTTAACACAACAACTAGCCACGTAACCTTGGGAAAAATCACTTAACTCCAATTGCCCTCCAAAAAGAAAGAAAAAAAATATATATATGGAGTGAAAATACTTTGAGGGGGGAGGTTACTTCAATTTAATAAAGATGCATGAAGTACCTTCTATATGCAACTTGTAACCAGGCTTTTGAGGGAAAGCAATGAAGAAATTGAAAGCTTGGTTGGACAGTGCAACATACTTAGGATACAAATATAAAATTAAATAAAAATTGATTAAATTAATTAAAAATTAAATCTCCCTCAAAGACTTTACATTCTACTTGAGGGGAAGAGATTGCAATATATGCACATTCAAAAACATATAAAATAATTTTTAAATTTATATTTAAAGTAGGAGGGGACATCAAACCAATTTTTTAAGCAAACCAGAGTTTCTTTAGAGGTATAGGTGAGGAATTAATAGTTTCCAGACATTGTGGACCACCTTGCAAAGGTGAGGATGCAGTAAATGTTATATTCTACACAAGGAATAGATAATAGGACAGCTTAGCTGGATCAGGTGTGTAATTAGGAATAATATATTAAACAAAACAGAAAATGAAAATATAGGTGAGAGGGAAAGTATGGAGGGCTTTGAATGCCAGGATGAAGTTTTGCTGTTTTACCCTAAATATGGTAGAAGCCATTAGAGATTTTTGAGCTAATAATGGCATAGACACATATGTGTTTTTTGGGGGGGAAGTAGAAAGTGATTTACAAGTACAAGGCATTATCATTACTTTAATTATTCACTTCATGAATGTATCCTGGTTATTTGCTTCTACATAAATGAGTACAATATCTACACTGAATTCCAAAATGCACATTTTAGGTTCATTCTTAGAGAGCATGTAGATCCTAGTGTTAAATGCAAATTCTGTAATCTGAAGAGGAGTTTGTAAGAAAAAGAGATAGAACAAGAGTATTCTTCAGAGATTTAAGACCTCATTCAAGTACGGACTATGAATAAGAAATTTTTCAACCATAGTTTAAGCTATGAAATGAAGCAGAGAATGCTTGTTTTCATCTGATTAAGTAAAAAAGAAATTACTCATTCTTGTGAATGCAAATACGTGCTTTCTAAATGGTGTGGTCATAACATGGTAATTAGATGACAGACTGTCAGCCAGATACTTCCATTTTTATAAACAAAATAATCACAACTGACCATTGTTGATAATTACAGTGAGAAAAGTTTCCATTATTTTGCAGTATTTTGTATTATTTTCCAGTCCTTTCTGTTCCATTCCTTCTTTTTCCTTTATATCCAAATATTCTCAACTCTATTTTTGATGAAGTCTCCATTTTGTATCACTTTTTGATATGTCATTTTTTATGAGTCACACTTATATAGCAACAGGAACATGCCTTTTTATACAAAGTCTCTGACCCTCAAATAACTTCCTCATGCTAAATATATTCAATAGATCAAATCCACTCAAAACAGTAGCTCAGAAGACCACACTAATATATTTACTTTTTATTTTGTCAGTCACAGGACATAATTCATGCAAAGCAATGATATTTTGTGAAATGGTAGTTTAAGAAAAATTTTAACTCTAGTATCTCCCCCATAAATAAAAGTAAAATCTTCCAGGGGATTGAAGTGCCAATGCAATATTCACAGTGCCCATAATCATGATAAATATACCAAGCATAACTATAAATTTTCCTACATGGTGCTTGATTGCAACAGGCTCTCCACATAGAAGACAGAAGCAAATCGTTTATTCAGACACCAGAAAACCAAACTCCAACACCAAGAAACCAAAGCCATCATAGCAACATAGAAATTAATGCACTACAATGTAGCAGAGAACCACACCATCCTTTAGCTCTACTAATCAATATAAGCTTAGCTTTCACAGCAGATGGCAAAAAAAAACTCTTACTCATGAATCTGACTCCTTGCCTGAGTGTCTTCTCTCTCTCCCAGTCTAGCTAGCTCTGACTCTTAGCTTCCTGTGGGCTCTGCTCTACTCCTCAGCAAACTCCTTCCACAACAGGCCCCATGTGACTACATTCAGCCTATTACGGGGCAAAGTTTATTTTCAAAGCAGGGAAGGTCTTCAAATTCCCTTAAGGTTATTAAGGGGCAGGAAAGATCTTTAAATTCCAATTACCATTACAGGGATAAACACATCCTCAAGGGGAATAGTGAATGTGCACAAGAATAACATATGAGAAAACACCCATGTGGGGAATACATAGGGAAGTGTAAGACAGAATTCCAATGATACAGTACCACTTAGTTTCTGGTGAAGTCATCATGCTGCTCCCCACTGGAAATACTTTTTTTTGTTGTTGGGAAAATTGATCTGTTCACTCATCTGTTTTATATTAATATCTGGGATGGAAGCAGATGGAATGACAGACTCCCTGAAATGCAATCTCTAATGGATATTTCTCCTTGCATTTATTAGAGTTTCTGGGTTCACCTACTCAGGAATACCTAAGCTATTTTAGCCTTGCTCCACTAGAGATGGATAGCATTTTTCATCAGCACATCTCTCCAGTCAGATTGGCTAAGATGACAAAACAAGAAAATAACAAATGCTGGAGAGGATGTGGGCAAATTGGAACACTAATGCATTTCTGGTGGAGTTGTGAATTTATCCAACCATTCTGGAGAGCAATCTGGAATTATGCCCAAAGGGCTATAAATAATTTCATACCCTTAAACCCAGCAATACCACTTCTAGGGTTATCTCCAAAAGAGATCATAGAAGAGGGAGAGAGACCCAAATGTAAAAAAAAATATTTATAGCAGCTCTTTTTGTGGTTGCAAAGAATTGGAAATTAAAGGGGTGCCCATCAATTGGGGAATGGCTAAACAAGTGGTGGTATATGAATGTAATGGAATATTATTGTGCTATAAGAAACAAGGAGGAGACGGATTTCATATTTACCTGGAGAGGCTTATACAAACTGATGCTGAGCAAGAAGAGTAGAATCAGAAGAAATTTGTATACAATCACGGACACATCATATGTGTGATGACCAACTATGACAGACTGGACTCTTTTCAGCAATGCAGTGATATAAGTCAATCCCAAAAGACTCATGAAGGAGAGAAATGTGACATCCAGAGATATAACTAGAAAGAACTGAGCTTGAATCCTGATGGAAGCAAACTAATTGATCTTTTTCTTTTCATTGTTTGGTTTTATTTCTTCTTTACCATTTTTCATCCCACCCAGTACAATACACCTTTGTAATTGGACTAATGTCTAATATGAATGTATTTGCAGATCCTATACTGGACTATATGCTGTTGTGGGGGGTGGGGGAGGAAGGTAAAGGAATTTGAAAATCAAGGAACTATGGAATTAAATCTTGTTAACTAAAACTAAACTAATGAATTATTTTTTTTAAAAAGAGGTCCTCCTGGACTATCTTTTATCTTTATATTTCTGAGAATGGTTAAATCGATCATAGTTCATCATCATACAATATCATTATTACTGTGTAAAATGTTCTCCTGGTTCTACTCACTTTACTTTGCAACAGTCATGTAAGTCTTCCCAGGTTTTTCTGAAAGCATCTTGATCATCATTTCTTATAACACAACCATATTTCATTGTGTTCATAAACCACAACTTGTTCAGCTATTCCCCAATTAATGGACATCCCCTCAATTTCCAGTTCTTTGCCACCAGAAAAAGCTGCTATAGTTTTATATAAATACATTCATTTTCTTTTTCTTTGATCTCTTTGGAATATAGTTATTCTAAATGGAACTTCTATCACTTCCTGCTAAACTTTGTTGGTAATATATAGAAATGTTGATGATTTATGTGGGTTTATTTGAAATCCTCCAACTCTGCTAAAGTTGTTAACTACTTACATTAGTACTTTAGTTAATTCTTTAGGATTATCTAAATATATAATCTCCAAATATGAAGTTTATTTCCCCATCGCCTGTTATTCCTTCAATTATTTTTCTTGCCTTATTTCTATAACTCACATTTCTAGTACAATACTGAATATTAGTAATGTTAATGCAGGTCCTTGCTTCACCCTTGATCTTATTAGGAAGGCTTCTAACAAATAATGCTTGCTCATGATTTCAGAAAGATATTGTTGCTTAATCATTTCAATTGTGTCCAACTCTATAAGCCCATTTGTAGCTTTCTTGTAAAGATACTGGAGTGGTTTGCCATTTCCTTCTCCAGCTCATTTTATAGATGAGGAAACTGAAGCATATAGGATTGAGTTCATTACCCAGAGTCATACAGCTATAAGTGTCTGAGGCTGGATTTGAACCCAGGAAGAGAGTCTTCCTGATTCCAAGCATGACACTCATATGCACCAGATAGATAGAACTTATTATTTTATGCCTGAATACATGGGAAATTCTGGTAAATGTGCCACATGCAGCTGAGAAAAAGTGTGACCTATTTAAATATGATTTCAAATAGCCAACTGACACCAGAAACAATCATTATTGCAATAAGGAAATACAAAATTGCCCATAAAAGGAGTAAAACAAGGATGCCCTTTTCCCCTGTTAATACTTCATAAAATTCTAGAAATACTATCAATAAGCAATAGAAGAAAGAAATCAAATACAAAAATATAGGGGAAAAGGAGAAAAACTACCTCATTTCTCCATAATACTTAGATGATTCTAGAGAATTATCAAAGAAATTAATTTTTAAAATCAATAGCCTCAGCAAAGCTGGAGGGTACAGAATATATGCACAAAATTAACAGCATTTTCAAATAATGATAACAAAATCCTGGATAACAAAATAAAAAGAGAAGCCCCATTTAAAAGAAATATAAGATCCATAATATCCAGGAGTCAGTCTAAAAAAGCATATTTAATTTATTTATATATTAAATTACAAAATTTCAAGGGAATTCATGAAAAGAAATGGAAGGGAAGGTAGCCTAGCCATACCAAATCTTAAATTGTTTCATAAAAATCATAAAAAATACTTGGGGGGCAGCTAGGTGGCGCAGTGAGTACAGCGCCGGCTCTGGAGTCAGAAGGACCTGAGTTCGGATCCGGCCTCAGACACTTAACACCCACAAACAGAAACCTGGCCTTGTGACCTTGGGCAAGTTACTTAACCCCAATTGCCCTCCAAAAAGCAAAAAAAAAAAAAAAAAATACTTGGTAGTGGCTAAGAAACAGAGTGGTGGATCAGCAGCACAGGAAGATACACAAGACACAGCAGTCAATGACCCATAGTAATCTACCATTTGATAAACCCAAAGACTACAACTTCTGGAATAAAAACTCACTATTTTATGAAAACTGCTGGGAAAAGTAGAAAATAGTATGGCATAAACTGGGCATAGACCAATATCTTACACCATCTACCAAAATAAAGTCAAAATGGATACATGATTTAGATATAAAGGCTGATACTATAAGCAAACTGTGACATCAAGGAATAGTTTACCTGTCAGATTTATGGAGAATGGAAAAAATTTAACCAAACAAGAGATAGAGAAAAAAAAATGAAACAAAAAGTGGATGATTTTGATTACATTAAATTGAAAAGGTTTTGCACAGATAAAGCCAATGCAACCAAGGTTAGGAGGGAAGCAGAATACTGGGAAAGAATTTTTACAACCAGAGTCTCTGATAAAGGCCTCATTTATAAAATATATAGAGAACTGAGTCAAATTTATAAGAATACAAGTCATTCCCCAATTGATAAGAGGTCAAAGGATATGAACAGGCAGTTTTCAAAGGAAGAAATTAAAGCTATCTATAGTCACAGGGAAAAAATACTCTAAATCACTATTGATTAGAGAATGCAAATCAAAACAAATCTGAAGTATCACATCACACCTATTAGACTGGCTGACATAACAAAACAGGAAAATTACAAATGCTGGAGAAGAAGAAGGAAAATTGGAATACTAATGCATTGTTGGTGGAGTTGTGAACTAATCCAACCTTCCAGAGAGCAAGTGACCTTGGGCAAGTCACTTAACCCTGATTGCCCTCCAAAAAGCAAAAAAAAAAAAAAACAACAACCCTATTTAACACTGTTAAATATAGAAAAGTGAATCAATGGAACTGACTAAACAAGGGGAAACAAGAAATAATTGAACTCAGTAACCTAGCGTTCCATAAAACTGAAAAAAAAAATTACCATAGGAAAAAACTTCTTATCTAATAAGAACTACTGGGGAAACTATAAAAAAGCATGGCAGAAATGAGACTGAGTTACCTTATTCTGAAATAAATTCAGAATTGGCAAATAACCTGAATAATCAAGCTGCCATTATAAAAAAAAAATTAAAAGACTGTTTTGACGAAAGATCTTGTTGCTAAGGACACATCCAAAAGAGTTCACTGGCAAAAAAGAAAGTCTCCTTACATGTCAAAATATTTCTAACAGCACTGTTTTGTGGTAGCAAAGAACTGGAAATAAAGTAGCTGCCTATTGATTAGGGAATGGCTAAATAAATTGTAGTGGTGTAAGAAATGAAGGGAAGGTAAAATCAGAGTACCATGGAAAGACATATGAACTGGTGTGAAATGAAGTAGCCAGAAACAGGAAAACAATATACACTATGACTATGGCAATTAAAATGGAGAAATCAAAGGCACAAAACAATCAAAACTGAATGCTGAAAAATTATAAAGAACCTTGACCCTAAAAAGGAGATTTGAAAAGACGCCACTTTTCAGGGAGTAGGAATCCCCAGATTTGGAGCACTGAATAGGCCATATATTTTTTCAATATGATAACTGGTTTTCCTGACTTTTTCCCACTTCTTTTGTAAAAAAGAGAGGATGGCTTCTTTGGAAGGGGGAGGAGGAAGAAAGCAAAGGAAAATGTATATAGTGAAAAAGAAAAGGACAACAGTAAAGGTCATGTTTTAAAATTTAACAGAGAAAAATTGTTCAGAAGGAGAAATTAGCAAAAGCTAATAATTTTATCACTGCAATTTTAATTGAAAATACACTTTCAAAGTATGTTGACATAACTTAACTGCACATGCTATTCACTTTCTATTCTTTGTGTATCAAAACATTATATTGTAGCCATGTAATGAATCATAGTCATAGAATTTCCACCAACTCATCCAACTTTGATCTTTTTAATTCATTATAAAAATAAATTATTTTAAACATACTAAAATGTAGGTCATATTTGAGAATAATTATTAGTTATGTATCTATCAAAGTTAGTTAAATTTATCAATGTGAGATTTGAGACCCTATAGAGAATCATATGCAAAAAAATTATACTTGAAACAGTAGAAAATTAACACTTCCTCTAAACCTCTTAAACTTACTTTGTCTTCATCTTCATCTTTAATTTGTTAGATTTAATTTGCTAGCATTTGTAGATTGAAATATTTAGAGAATATTCTCATATTCATTCTCATCCTCTCTCTCTCTCTCTCTCTCTCTCTCTCTCTCTCTCTCTCTCTCTCTTTCTCTCTCTCTCTCTCTCTCCCCCACCAACCCCCACCCCCTTTTAAATGTCTCATTAGCCACAATGGTCTCCTACTATCAATAGTTAATCTCTATGCACAATATTCAAATAGTAGGAGGCCCATCATTAACAAAAATAGATCAAAATATTATTCTCTGTTTCTTATATCACCACAGCATTCCACAGGTACCTCATATCCCCTCAGCCCGAGAGCCATCCCATATGAAAGATGTTCTTTTAAAGAGAAATAAAAAGTCAGCACAATTGCAACAGTGAAAAAGTCTGTAAATATGTGAAATCTGTAATGCCTACGAACTTCCTACCTCAATGAAGCAGTAAGTTGAATGGGTCTTTTCATATCTCTCCATTTGCATCTCACTTGATCTAATTTTGTTTCATTTACATATGTTGGTGTATCATTGTTCTTTCCATTTTCATTGTTTTCGTTACTGTTTATATTCCTTTTTTGACCTTTCTTCACCTGCATCAGTTTATATAGATCTCTACATGCTTCTCTATATTCATCACGCACATCATTTCGTATAGCACAGCAGCATTCCATTACAACTCATACTACAATTTGTTTAACCCTTCCCCACTTTAGGGTTGTCTACTTTATTCCAATTCTCAGATATCACCAAAAAAAAGTGCTGTTATAAATGTTTTGGAGTATATGCAAACTTTATTTCTTATCAATGACTTCCTTAGGACATAAGCCCAGTAATTGAATTGCTGGTTTGAAGGTTGTGGATATTTTAGTCACTTTATTTTCATAATTCTACTTTATATACATAATTCCAAATCTATTTCCAAAATGTTTGTACAACTTCACACCTGCATACAACTTCCACCACCAACTCCTCCAACATTGACTATTGCCATTTTCTTTTTTACTTTGCAAATTTACAGGATATAAGGTGAAACCTCAAGGTGATTTTCATTTGCATCTCATGTTATCAGAGATTTGGAACATTTGTTCATGTGATTGTGAATATCTTTCAGAAATTTTGAGAACTATTTTTTCATATTCTTGTACCATTTATCTATTAAAGAATGTTTATTAGTCATATATCTTTATTAATTGTTCATATGGTTGGTGGTGATTGGTGTCTTTCATACTCAAAGAGGAATAAATGACATCAAAATGGCGGGAGTCAATGTATAGTATATCCAACCATGGCTAATCAGACAAATAACAGTTCAGAAGACTCTATAACAGCTCAGGTACAAATAGCCCATATTACCATTTGGAAGGGAGAGGTCTCTAATTTTGTGCATCTCACATTTCCTTTGAACTACCACAATTAAACTTTGTTCATGAAACACAATGTCTTCTTTGATACAGGCAAGCCACTCTAGATAGTCCTATGCCAGTGTCTCCCGTGTCTCATAATCAATACCAAAATTCTTCAGAGACTTTATCCTTGTATTGTCTCTGTAAAATAGTCTTTTAAGTAAATATATGTTTGGCACTGAAACAATGCAGCCAGTCCACTGGAGTTATACTTTCTGCAAGCAAAGAGAGTTTGAATCTTTGGCAGTTGAGCTTGATTAAGGACCTCAGTGTCCAGTACCTTACATTGCCAGATGATCTTCAGAATCTTCCAGAGACTATTCAAATAGAAGCAGTTCAATTTCCTAGCCTGGCATTGATATACTGTCCAAGTTTCACAAGCATACAACAATGAGGTAAGCACTATAGACCCTCAGTTTGATCAGCAGTTTAATATCTCTTTTCTCCTATACATTCTTTTGAAGCCTCCCAAATGCTGAGCTAACTCTAGCAATGTATGTGTCAACCTAATTATCTATGTGTACATCCCTGAAGCAATCATTTAAGACACAAACTGAAAAATAACTCTAACAGAATTCTTTAATGAGACAAATATAGCCCTAATACTTAAACCAGGGAAAGATAAAACAATAGACATCTTACTTTGTTTCTAGTTCTTTGCTAACACACACACACACACACACACACACACACACAGTATTGCTAGAAATATTTTGTTGCATTGGGAGGCTTCAGTTTTGCCAGTGAATTCTTTTGAACATTTACCTAGCAACAGAGTCACTGGGTAAAAGGTACATCTATATTAGTATAATTCAAAATTGCATTCCAGAATGATTTTACCAGTTCACAGTACCAATAATAACACTTTACTGTGGCTTTCTTTCCACATACCTCCCTATTGACAAATGGTAGCTTTTGTAATCTTTGCCAATTTGGTAGATACATGGTAAAACCCTTATCAGAGAAATTTGATACATTTTCCTGTTTGATCACTCCCCTTCTTATCCTAGATGCATTACTGTTGTTTGGTACAGAAGCCTTTTAATTTCAAGTAATAAAAATTATCTATTTCACCTTTGGTAATTGTCCCTGTCTTTATGTTTGATTAAGAAGATATCTCTTACATTCAAATGTGAGAAGTATATGATCTGTTTCTCTAATGTTTTTTATAGTATGATCTTTAATATTAAGGCTATGTATCCATCTGAAATATATTATGGAATGTGATGTAAGGTGTTAGTTAAAGCCTATTTTCTGCCAGTTTTCCAGTTTCCTTAACAATTTTTTTTTCTAAACAAATGCTTTATTAACTTCTGTTTTACATCATTCATTTCTGCCAGATTTTGAATTACAATCATTTTCCCCCCCATTATTCCCCTACCCAACCTCCCAGAATACTAGTCCCACAAGATATCGCTTCCTCCAATCTGCTCTCTCCCATAACTTCTCCCATACCCCCATCGACTTTTCCATTAGAGGAAGGTGAATCTTTGTGTCCCAATGCCTGCACATCTTATCTCCCTATTACAAGCAAAAGAGTATTAATAATAGTATTTATATATATTTGGAACATTTAATGTTACGACCTCGAATTTCAGATCCATTTCCTTCCTCCCTTGTCACCCACTCCTTCTTGGGAGATAAGTAATTCAGTATATATTGTACATGTCTAGCTATGCAAAACATTATCATAGTAGATATATTGTACAAGGCTACTTATAATTCCCTCCCACTCATCCCACCCCCCACCTGGTCCATTCCCTACATGATCCTGTCCCTCTTCTATAGTGGGTACTTCCAACCTCCCCTCACCCCAAGGATGCCCTCCCATCCATCATCCCTCCTCTCATCCCCCTTCCCCCTATCCTGCTGCAGGTTGAGATATCCCATTTAGTATGTATGTCATTTTCTCCCTGAACCAAATTCAATGTGAATGTGGTTTTGCCTTTTTAGCCTTCCTTATTCTCCCCCTCCTTTGCAACCACTTCCCCTTGCTTCTTCTACATGGGATAGTTTACCCTACCCTGTCTCTCCCCATCTCCTCTTGCCACTTTCCTCTCTCACCTCATAATTTCATCCCTTGAGTATTCTCCCTTCCCAACAAATTCAACCTATGTCCTCTATCCATATATAACTGTAACCATATACACACACATTCACATATGTATTCATATGACCACACACCTTTCTTCCATTATTTTCATAGTGAGAAAGATATCATCAGTCACAGTTATTGCTTTTCCATATAGGAATGAAAATAGTTCAACTTTGATAAGTTCCCTTGATCTCTCTTCCCCGATTACCTTCTCAGGCATCTCTTCCTTCCTGTGTCTGGATGTCAAATTTTCTATTCAATTCTGGTTTTTTCCTCAAGAATGCTTGAAAGTCCTCTATTCCACTGAATGACCATATTTTCCCCTGAAACAAAATACTCAGTTTTGCTGGGTAGGTGACCCTTGGGTTCATTCCCAGTTCTTTTGCCCTCTGGAATATCATATTCCATGCCCTTCGATCCCTCAGTGTAGAAGCTGCCAGGTCCTGGGCTATTCTGATTGTGTTTCCACAATATTGAAATTGTTTCTTCCTGGCTGCTTGTAGTATTTTCTCCTTGATCTGGGGATTCTGGAACCTGGCTATAATATTCCTGGGAGTTTTCTTTTTGGGATCTTTTTCAGGAGGTGATTGGTGGATTCTTTCAACCTCTATTTTGCCCTCTGGATCTAAAACATCAGGGCAGTTTTCCTTGAGAATTTCTTGAAGGGTGATTTCTAGGTTCTTTCTTTGATCATGGCTTTCAGGTAGTCCAATAATTTTTAAATTGTCTCTCCTGGATCTATTTTCCAGGTCAGTGGTTTTTCCCATGAGATATTTCACATTGCCTTCTAATCTTTCATTTGTTTGGATCTGCTTAACAGCATCTTGATTTCTCATAAAGTCATTAGCTTCCATTTGCTCCAGTCTAACTCTGAAGGAATGAATCTCCTCAGTGAACTTTTGAGATTCTTTTTCCATCTGGCAAATTCGACTTTTTAAGGCATTCTTCTCCTCATTGCCCTTTTGGGCCTCCTTTGCCATTTGAGTTAGTCTATTTTTTAAGGTGTTGTTTTCCTCAGTCAGGCTGTTGACCCTCATTTCATACTTTTCCTGCATCCTTCTCATTTCTCTTTCCAATTTTTCCTCCACTTCTCTTATTTGATTTTTAAAGCCCTTCTTAAGGTCCTCTATGGCCTGCAACCCGCTCATGTTTTCCCCTGGGGCTTTTGGAGCAGGACTTCTGACCTCACAGTCCTTTTCCCGCTCTATGCCCCCAAAATAGGAGTCTAGGGTTGCATTTTTCTGTTTCCTTTGCCTTGGCATGTTGCCACTTAATTACTTGACTTTTGGGCTTGTTGCCACACTATGGCTTTAAGGCCAGCTAGAGGAATTTTCGTCCCGAACGTGTGGGGGGCAACTTCCGTTTCTGGCAAGCTGTAAACCCACCCACAACTTCCACCCTAGATCACAATCCAGATCCAGGGAGGTTAAAGCAAGAGCGATTACCCCCCAAGACTGATCGCTGGATCTCCCCACGATTTGTAGGCTGGGAGCTGGAAATGCCTCTGAAAACTACAAAATGGCGTGTCTCCTCAGCAGCTTCTAGCCCCCAGGGGAGGGAGCTGACGCATTCCCCAAATACAGGTCCCAAAGTCCATAGGACACTAACCTCTTACTTTGTCCTAGGCATGTCTATGTTGATAATTCTGGAGTCGCCACAGCTCCTGGTGTTCTGGGGTTCCTCCAGCAGGCTGCTGGCCCTGCTGCCCTGGGGCTAAAACCTCGGCTCACGCGGACCTGGGCTCGGCTTGGCTCCTGCGCTCTGCGCGCTGTGCGCTGCCGGGTCCCAGACCTCTGCGCTGGTCCTTCCTGCAGGGCTGCTGGGCTGTCCTCAGCGGGAGGTTAGCTTCTCTGTGTCGTTCTGTGGGTGCTGGGGCTCCAGAAGTTGTTCAGAGTCCCCTTTTACATAGTTTGGGGGGAATCTGGGGGCAGAGAGGCTTGGATGAGCTGTTTCTACTCCGCCATCTTGGCTCCGCCTCTCCTTAACAATTTTTACTAGGATTCAAACAAGAACTGGATTTTGATAAGTTTAAAACTTGCTGAAAATCTGCATTTGGAAGGTTTCTAGATAGTTTAGAATATTATGCTTCCAGCTTTTATAAGTGTGCACATATGAGAATTTTTCTACATGACATATCATTTTTAATAATAAAAGTTTAGTTTTTTAAATACCTTAATAATCTGATCTGATTAGACTGTCATTTTTACCTTGTGATATTGCTGACAAAGAGATCAGTCAAAAACAAAAATTAAGAGAAGTCTGAGTTTTATTTTCTTTGAGTTCACTTGGATTCACATAATTCATATTGTCTTCAATCCAGTTTCTTTGAAAGAATCATTCTAAAGCTTTTGTCCATTTTGAGGCTTAGTTTAGCTAAAATGAAGTAATATAACCCATATATGAACTTAACTGGTTATGCCTTGTGATGTAAATAATTCACTTTCCTCTAGGTATCTTATATTACCATATAAGACCCTTGACCATTTGAAATACAAAGCAAATAAAGGTACCAGAAGTAACCTCTGTATTAAATATGAGTGAAACAATGTTCTTATTTTAAAATTAAAAAATAAGATGTTTTATATTTTCTTCCCATATCCTAATGGATTATCTTCTGTGTTGTCAGGGATATATGCCCCACATTTTCAAGATGAGTGGTCTAAAGGACTGTATACACTGAAATTAAGAGGAAAAAGGTAGATACTGGAGGCAAATGTAGGGTGGATAAAATATAGGTCTCATAATGTAATAAAGGATAATGATTTTTTTTACATTATGGTCCTATATCATGCATATGTTACTGTGGAGAACAAAGTTGGTTACCTGGTAACTCATTTTTCCTTTTAGGAAAGAGGATCATCCCTATCTTTTCCCATTGGGCTGGCTAGGAAGGAGGTTTCCATTTCTTGTATACCCTTCTCTTTCCTCCTCTTTCTTGGAGAGTTAGTGATATGTTGTATCTAAGGGGTTCAGAACCATCCTCTCCTCCCCTGCCTCTGAGAACTTAATGATCCATAGTCAAATTACAGTAAAAGACTCAATAATCAATAGGTTAAAAAAGAACCATGAACTCAGTTTAAATTATATTTTGGGAAAATTTCTAGGAGTATTAATAAAATCAAACAATAGCTCATCATAGACAGAGAAAAAATAACTTCAAACTAGAACTTAACTCCCAAGCCCATTGGATTCTATGAATACAAATAGCCAGAAGCTTTCCTGATTACACTATCTGGACACAAACAGGGTACACAAGAAAATACACTTTCCTGGATTTACCACAGGCATTTTAAGTAAGGATAAAGAGAATATTTAAAAGAGCAGTTTAAATAATAATGAGGGAAAAAAATAGTGTGAAGAGGAAGGGGAGTTGGAATTGGAGACCTTTACAAAGCTTCCTTGTGGTTCTCTTGGAGGAACGGGCACTTCCTAGCAAACAAAGTAAACATTCCTTGTCATAAAACCAGGGCTAAGATAAGCCATCAGCAGGCTCTTTAGCCCACAGTTCCAATTGCCATAATAGTGTTTTTAGCTCTCCTAGAACCACTCCAGTCCCCAGCTCTGTCTTCCTCTCCTACTGCACTGTCTCTCCTTCCTCTTCCAACCATTCCACCAGATCTTGTAAGCCTTCCCTACTACCCTATCCTCACTGCTCTTCTTTCTCTCCCAGGAGTGGATAGAAGAACAAAAACAACAAGAATCAGAATTCTCAGGGAAGATTTAAATTACTTCCCTCAACCTCAGGGAATTTCATCTCAACCTGGCCAAGCATCTGTTAAAATCTAAAGATAATTCTGAATAATATCTCAGGCAGTTCTGAAACAGACTGTAATATGGGCATCAAAGTAAATTTCAATTTGAAACATGAGAAAAATATTTGAAAACACTCTCAATTGTTGATGATGGCATTACCCACAAGATAGAAATGAGATAACACATGTAAAGTGCTTTGTAAACCTTAAAATACTATATAAATTTTACCTGTTATTATTACCTACAATCTGCTTGGTGACATAACTCCAACATCGGAATTCATATTATGCATGAATGCTAAGGGGATAGATTATTTAAACACATCCTAGCTTCTATCATTTTTGGAAAGATTGACGATCTCTTCATGTTGCTTGAATACTAAGAGCAGTTATTAGAACTGAAGTGCTTCTCAAAGCAAAATCCATAAGGATCCTATCTGTGATCCACAGACCAGTCTCCTCAAACCTAGTGAAGTGTTCATTAAGTACCCAATCATGAACTGCACACTATGTGGTAGATACAAAAGCAGAGATATATATGATGGTTGCCAGAAAATGGGCTCAAAATCTAGTAGGGAAGATAATAATATGAATAAAATACTTATTAAACAATTATAAGTACCAATATATGTGAAAATGGAATATAACAAGCTCATATATCTAGAACCAGAGCCAGCTTATACCAACCCCTAAGACATGATTGTTAAATTTCCACTGTGAACATTTAGATATCAGCAATCCCAAATGCTCCAAATCAAAGATGGATTTGTTTTATTGTTGATTTATAGACTTGAGAAAGTGAAGGACAAGATGTTAATAATTCAGATTAAACATAAAACTATGTTGTACATTCTTTATTCTTTGGAGAACCACTTGCTAAAAAACATTCACTAGCACACCTCTGCCTTTAAGGGACCTTAGAGCCAAGGCATTTTGCAGATGCGAAATTAAGTATTATGAAGCTTAAATGATTTACACAAGGTCACACAGAAAGAAGTCCAGCCAGAATCCCAAACCAGGTCATTTGACCCCAATTCCAGTTCTTTTTCCAACATACTATGTCATGCTGCCTTGTAGAAATAGGGGATTATGTTATTGTTCAGTCATTTTAAGTCATGTTCAACTCTTTATAACCCCATTTGGGAGTTCTCTTGGTAAAGATTACTTGGCAAAGAGTATCTTTCTCTGTCATTTTCTTCTCTAGTTCATTTTACAGATTAGAAAATTGAGGCAAACAGGGGTAAGTGACTTGCCCAGAGTCACACAGCTAGTAAGCATCTGAGGCCAGATTTGAACTGAGGAATATGAGTCTTCCTGACTCCAGACCTGAAGCTCTAACCACTGAATGACTTCGCTGCCATAGGGGATCAAAGACGAAAGAAAGAAATATGGAATCATAAAGTTAAATATGATTTTGTGAAGGTGATAGGCCTAGATACATATCTTAAAAGATGGGTAGGACTTAAATAAGAGTTGAAATAAAGATCAAGGATTGAGGGAGAATTTGAGAAAAGGAAGGAATTGAAATGTACTCATTCTTTCCCTCATAAATATTTCATTCTTCTGATTAGTTTCTTACATCATTTTTTGAAGTAGCAGGCATGAGTGAGTGGAATATGAGGTCTCTGAGGATCTATCCCTTCTCCAGATTTTCATTTTTCTGTTGAGAGAAACACTATACTACCAATTACCCCAGGTTACAACCTTGGAATTATCTTTCACTCTTTCCTCTCTCAATCCCTATATCTAATCAGTTGATAACTCTTGTTGATCCAACTTTCATAATATCATTCATACCCTTCCCCTTCTTTCCATTCATGCAGCCTCTTCCCTAGTTTGGGGTCCCATCATTTCTCCCTTGTACTATTGCAACAGGCTCCTGATTAGTCTCCATGACTTGGGGCTATTCCATTTCCAATCAGTTCTCCAAAGAGCCCTCAAACTGGTGCTCTATAATACAGATCTTATCATGTCACATGTAACACCTCCCCAATTTAGGAATTTCCAATATTTGACTTGCCAAGTCACATGGATAGTTTTGTGTTAAGTGTCTGAAGCCGGATTTGAACTCAGATCCTCCTGACTCCAGGGCCAGTACTCTATTCACTATACCACCTAGCCACCCCCTAGTGAATGTTTTTAACAACTGGTTTAAAAAAAAAACATAATAAAGGTACATGTAACATACTTTTAAGTTTAATCTGCATTATTAACATCTTTTCCTTCACTTTCTTAAGTCTACAAATCAACAAAACAACACAATCTTTGATTTGGAGCATTTGTGATTTTTGAGATCTAAATATTCACATTAAAGAAGACATATGTACAAATATATTTATAGCAGCTCTTTTCTGTGATGGCTAAGAATTGGAAATCAAAGGGATGCCCATCAATTGGGGAACAGATAAAGGAGCTGTGACATGATTGTGATGGAATATTATTGTGCTAGGAGAAATGACAAGTGAGATGATTTCAGAAAAACCTAGAAAGACTTACATGAACTGACACAAAGTGAAATGAGTAGAACCAGGAGAACATTGTACACAGTAACAGAAATATTGTTCAATGAAGAACTGTGAGTGACTTAGCTATTCTGAGAAATGCAATACTCCAATAAAAATCCCAAAGGATTAATGCTGGAACATATCTACCTTCAGAAAAAGAAATTATATTATTTGAATACAGGCTGAAGAATGCTATTTTTCACATTCTTTCTTTTTCTTTTGAGTCTTCTTGTACAAAATGACTAATATGGAAATGTTTTACATCCCCACATATGTATCATCTATGTCATATTGCTTACCTCAGGGAGGGTGGAGGTGAGGGAGGTAGAGAGGAAGGTAGGAAGGGATAGAATTTGAAACTCAAAACTTTTTTTAAAAAGTGTTAAAATTTTATTTTAACATGCAATTGGGGGGAAATAAAATATATTTTAAAAATATAGCAAGAAGAAATGTAGAAAGATTTTTCCTAACACTTCAGAACCATAATCCTAACCTTATCCCATACCATTTTAGTCCTAGTCTGGGAAGTAAGGAGAAGAATACAGGGAACTGGATTCAAAATTTAGCCCAGTTCCTACATAGCATTTAACCCAAGTTCATATCCCAAAGGTGGAATTGCTACTGGATGAGTCCTCATTTCTGTTTTTATTTTCATAGATCTAAAAATGTCTTCTTCCTAGGCACTGATGATGGGCTGATGGCAATATGAATGCAATGGGACACACTGGCACATGTACAGACCCTCTGAAATTGCTCAAATGACATCTCTATGTGGAAGACAACAGAGATCTACTTCTCGTTGAAGGCTGAGGTCTCCCACTGCATCCTGGGCTATTTTCAACTGTCCTGATCCATGTCTGGCCACTGGACCCAGATGGCTCCCAAGGAGAGAGTGAGGATAGTGACTTTGCTCAGCCTTCCCTCACCTAAATACAATTCACTTGCAAGTCATGGCATCATCTTGTTGATGTCATGGTCCTCTTCAAGAACAAAAAACAAATCACAAAACAGCTTCTTATCTCAATTCTGACTCCCAGATTCCTGATGGTCATTCTTTCAACAAAGTAGAAAAACCCACTCCCTGTACCCCATTATAGAAAAGAACAAGCCAAAAGGCCAAGAAAACCCTGTTTCTCAGAGATTACATGACCTCACAGATGGTAGAAGTCCCAGAGGCCTTTTCCTTTACAAAACAGTCTCTTATAAGGCATAATGAATTAAAGTTACTATACACTCCTCTAAGGGAATGCTGCAACAGAGACAAAGAAGTTGTCAAAGATTTCAAAAGGTCCTTTTAAATTTCTCCAAGGCCAAAGAGTCTCCTCTTCATCCCGAGAATTGGCTGACCAAGATCAGTGACCAAATGCCCATACATGCTCTGGTCTCCAAGCCACTTACCTTCCATGGCATTACAATTCTCCCAGAAGCAGTTCTCTGCTGTCCTCAAAAGAGATGTCACCTGAGCAAGATCATATGGTTTGTACCTGTGCCAACATACTTCCTTTGACCCATAAGAAACATTCATTCCTTAGCCTCTCTTGTTGCACAACCTGCATTTAGTATGTACTTCCACCTCATCCCTCCCTCACAGAATCCCATAACTCCCTTCACAGTATTAAGACCCCATCTCCTACAGGAGGCCTTTCCTATTATTAGTACTCTCTCCTTCTTGAAATAATCATGTATTATTCTATTTATTGGTTTCATTTTAGTTATATAATTTTTGGATCCTCTTAGTAAAATGTAACCTCTGTGAGGACTTTTTTCATTTTTACCTTTATGTAGAGCCTAGCACAGACCTTGTATGTTATAGGTGATTAATGAGTGTTGACTTGAAATCTGTTGGCTCTCCTTTCATGCCAAAGCAGTCTGCTTGTGCAAAATATATATATATATATATATATATATATATATATATATATATATATCTTATTTTTGTTTCTGTTAAGAGATGCAATGTGATGGTAAGATCCCAGATTGGGAATTGCTTTTTCTCAGCTCCATTTTCAAAGCCCCCCATGACTTCTGAGCACTTACTGTGTTGCAACATACTTTCCAAGAAGCTTTCCTAGAGTGATTTGAGATCAGCTGTTCTCCATTTGATGTTGCTCTGGGCTCACTGAAATTCATATGCATTAAGAGTCAGGAGATTGTGGAGACTTTAGTACTGCCAACTTTTTTTTTGGCTATGTAAGGAATATTATAAGGATACCCTTGTGGATTGAGAGCTACAAGAGAGGAGAAAAGTCTGAGAATATGCAATGTCTTAACAGAAAACAAAACACCAAAATAGTTGCACTTTAAAAATATATGAAGAGACTGGCAAACAACATAAGCCCAGCTGAAGAGCTCATTACATTTTATGGATACTCCATCTAAAGCCTTTAAATTTAACAATTAAAAAGACACTGGGGAAGAAGGTAATGTTCAACTTTGGTACATTAAACCTGTTGTTTATGTTTCACTGAGTAACTTCTCCCAATTTTCAGCTGTAGCTGCTTAAAAGCAGAGGTGCTAATGTTGAGCTGTCAGGAAGTAGCACTTCAATCCTCTTCTTTCTCTGAATAAAACAACCATTCAGAATATTTTTAAGTAACTGGACTGGGGTGAAAAATACATATTTTAAGTAGTTGACCCATACATAAGAATAAGTAAGAATACATTGGGATATAAATGATGCCAAAATACAAGCTCTATGGGAAAAGCATGATTAGAATGTATGTCCATTTCTAAAAATGAGAAAGATAAAATCTCAATCATATAGTATTTTAAACCTTACAGAGCTCTTTCCTTACAATTCTCCTATGAAGCAGGCAATGTAAGTATTACTACATCCATTTTACAGATAAGAAAATTGAGGATTTAAATGACACTCCCATGAGTATACAGCAAGTGTATGAGATAGAATTTGAACTCAGGTTTTCTAACTCCAAACCCAACATTTTTTCCTCTATGTTTTTGCTGCCTTTCTTTCTTAATTCTATGACCCATTTCTCCTAAATTACATCAAAGTTCTTGATGTGAATGCCTTCATTTATCCTTCATATCTCAACAAAAAAAAGTCTATTGCAATACTCATTCATGCACTGAGGACTTATTAGCAGCTTTATTCTCCCTATGCTGAGAGCTGGGGAAGACACAGATTTAGAGAGTTTACATTTCCTTCCATTGCGGAGCTTAAAATCAAGCAGGAGGACAAAATATAAAAGATAACTACAAGTGCACATTATTATATAACTGAATGAAACTGCCAACAAAAAATGCGAAAGAAAAAATTCTGTGTAATTTACAAAGCAGAAGGTTGTTGAGTAAGAGCACTGAGAAAGACTTCAGGAAGACTGCAATATTTGTGTTGAAATTTAAATTTTGAATGGGAATTCAACAAGAAAAGAGGCAGAGAGAATATTCTGGGCAAGGAAAGACAAGCAAGAGAGCATAGGACATATTTTCAGTGGCAGAAAATAGTTCGATTTGTCTAAAGCAGAAAATATATGAAGGAGAAGAATATGAGGTAAGGTGGAACAAAGGATGAAAGGATTTATATGCTAGGCAGAAGAGTTGCAACTTTATTTAGCAGGTAATTGGGGGAAGTCCCTACTATGTGTCAGATATTGTGCTAAGCACTTTGTACAAATAGTATCTAATTTCACCCTCACAACAACCCTATGAAAGAGGTATAAATTTGCTTCTCATTTTATAATTGGGGAAACCAAGGCAGACAGAGGATTAAGAGACTTACTCAGGATCACATAGCCAGTAAGTTTCTGACGCTGTTTTGTTTTCAGGTCTTAATGATTCCAGACCTAGTTCTCTGTCCACTGAATCACTCAGCTGCCAAGAGGGAGCCACTGAGGGGTCTTTGAATAGGAGTGACATAACTAGATCTAAACCTAAGAAATTTACTGGAAGCATTATGATCTCTAGATTATGGAAGTCAGAGAGCAGAAGCAAGAAAATCTTTCAGGAGATTCTTGCATTAGTCAATTTGGAAACCAATCAATAAAGTTTTATCAAGCGCCTACTATGTGCCAGGTACTATACCAAGCAATCAATAAAGATTTGTACTAAATTGGTGAGGATGGGAATGGAGATCAATATATGACTTGGAGACGCTGCAGAGATGAAATCAATGGAAATTGGTAATTCATTGAATATGTAAAGTGGATGAGTTAAGAGTAAAAGCAAAAGCAGCAACAAGATAGAGAGTGACAGAAAATCAGTAATTGTATTTTCTCTGAAATAAATGATCTATAGTTTGGCAATTAAAGTCTTTCACAATCTAGGTCCATCCTATATTATTGTACACACTCTATGTTCTATGTCTTTGTATCCTCTGCATCTTTAATATAGCTGGTAATTAAAATGTTTATTGGATTGGATTGGATTGAATTGGAAGAGAAAGAAACCCAGAATTTTAGAATAGATTTTAAGTTATATAATTAAATGTTGAAGAACCAGAACCAAAAACACTCCTGACTCTGTCATGAGGGCTTTCCTTCTGTATTGGAATCACTATCTACAAATAATGACCAATTACTTTCTAAGTCTCCAATGTCCACATGGGAAACACTGCTTGATGGATTATTTGAAACATTAAAACCACTTGACATTGGGCTTCACACTATGCCAATGAGTAAAACATAATTCTTCATTCTGGGAGGCTATCATTTAAAAAGAATCACTTCCTCACTAAACTTCTTAGAATCATTCAACCTATTTAATTTTTATGAAGCAATCTTGGTTAAGTGATGTGCCCAGAGCCATACAGCTAGTAAGTGCCTGAGGTCAGATTTGAACTCAGGTTCTCCTGACTCCGGGACCTGTGCTCTATCCACTGCACCCTCTAGCTGCCCCCAGTCTGTTTAATTTAAGTATATTTTATGCCCATTACACATGGACATTGTACTACATAAAAAGCAAATTTCATTGACAATAGTAAAATATTTAAATAATTTATTTTAAAGGAATATTGACCATGAATACAATAAATTAAACATGCTTATTAATGATTTAGGGTTATATTACTAATTTTGACATACATAATATCCCAGAAAGGCCTTGGAGCATATAGTATCTAGAGAACTGGCCTCTGAGTCGGGGAGGTCTGGTTCAAGTCCTATCTTTAACACATACTTGCTACATATACCCGACCCTGGGCAAGTCACTTAAGTCTTCTATTTGCCACCCGTTAAGATCCTAAGCTTTACAGAAAGCACTGAGCTTAACTGATAGATAAATTTTTTACAACAAAAAAATCAAAGATCTAGTCCTTATCCTATTGTAATAATGTTTTAGTCACTCCTTCTAAGTCCTTATCAGTATTCCTTGTCAATTCGTTCTTATTTTCTTTTCCTCTTTGTAGAGTTAGTCTGGATTCTACTCCTCTGTTTCTTGGTTTAATTTTGCACCATTTCATAAAGTTCTTTCATATATTCAGAAACTCATAGAATCATAAATTTACAGCTAAAAGGAATTTTGTAGACCATTAACCTCCTGATTTTACAAATGACATCTAAACTCACAAATGAAACTGAGGCCTCAAGAGCTTGCTCAATGTCATGGAGCTACAAGGATAGAAACTAAAATAACAGAAGGCAGATTAGAATACAGGTCAATTAATGCAGAAACTAATGTTGTTTCCACTGTGCCATGCTACCCCAGAATAGGTGTTGCTCTTCAGCATGTTGTAATTAATATATCACAATTTAATCATTCTCCTTTTATTGTTGGCCCTTCATGTAGTTTAGCTTTTTTGGATGTTTTTTTGTGGAAAATCACCTATAATAATCAAATGGATCTATGATTTAATAGATTTCATGGCTTCCTTTCAAAGATAACAATTATATCTCACTCATGCCTGCCTAAACTGTGTGATTCTCATTCATGTTCTCACAAAAAGTTTTCCACAAAAGTTTCACCCAACACATTGGCGACCTTCCTTGTTTTCTTCCAACATTAAGAGGGTATAAGTGGACTCTCCTAGGTTTGCATTAGCCCTTCATTCTTGCCATATGAACACACTATCTTCTTTTCTGTTGTTATGGAAATAGTTGACTAGATAACTGTTTTTGTTTCAATAACACTTTCAGGGTATATTCCCAAATGCAATTATTGGGTCAAAGAGTATGACCCAGTATACCTTTTCTTTTTTCACTATGTACTAACAGATTATTCTCCAAAAAGATTCTATACGTTTGCAATTCCACTAGCAATGACTTAGACTATCTATTTCACATTTCACATCTATTTCACAACCCATCTTTACTGACTTCTGTTATTTCAATATTCTTATCAATTTTATTACTGAGTAAGCATGTTAATAAACTAATTTGTGTATCATTAATTACTCCAGATTTCTCAATTGATTATTAACAATACATGCTTCCCTTTTTAAAATTCTATACTCCTATCCTTTAACTACTTGCCTATTGAGAATTGCAGCTACCTTTGTGAATTTTTAATAGTTTTTTAAAATAAAATTTTGAAACCAAGTTTTTAGAGGAAGCTAGGTGGACTAAATGAGATTATAACTGTAAAGCATTTCCCACAATGCCTGGCACATGATAAGCACTATATAAATTCTGTTGTTATTATTATTATCTCAGCAGATTTATAAAATGGATAAAGGCCTAGATTTAAAAAGACCTGAGTTCTTATTATATTTCCAACACTAACTAGCTGAATTTTGCCCTAGAAAAATCATTTAACTTCACTCAAACTCCTTTTATCTCTAAAATAGAGACAGTAAGAGTACCTACCTCACAGAGTTGTCATGAGTATCAAAGGGAAAAAAAGATATCAATAATTTCTGTAAATCATAAAGTATCCTATAAGCATTAGCTATTATTGTAGTAATTTTATTATATGTCCTGGATCGTGTAAAATTCTTTCCAGTTGTTGTAAAAATGAATTTTTAATGTCTGTGTTAAATTTACCTGTCATTGACCAGCAATTTAACTTGTTAAAACCTAATTGTCAGCTTAACCAACTGGTTAGTGATGATGTGGTCAACAATCAGTTCCAAAAAGCCCTAGCAAACCAGTCTTGTTCAAGTTTTTATTCCTTCCATTACTATCACTAATTCTACTTTAGTGATGAGTGATTTGCTGGCCAGGCCTCCCATTTGAACAAAAACCTGTTTAATTCATCTTTAGATGGTTTGTGAGCTGTCTTTGAATCTTGCCTCTTAAAATAGTGTCTTTATGAAGAGTCTGCTGAGATGAATATCAACACTTTGCCTGCCATCTGCATAAGGCTAATTATATATACTTTGTTATTTGTCACTATAAGATATTTCAGAATGAAATGTGTGAACCATCTGCCAGCAACTTTATTCACATTCCTCAGAAAGATGACAAGGAAAAAGCCTTATATTTTCCTCTCTTCCCCTCCCCCACAAGCAAGGCTCAGAAAACACAAGTTATAATGCATGTATATGTTTGAATAGTAACCTGCTTGTATGCATGTAGTTTTATGGAGTTAACATGGACTAAGCAAGTAGAGGATATTTTCAGGAGGATGCCCTCAAAACATTTGAATTGGTAACTCAGCAATGCCTTCCAGCTCTGAGTAGTGCAGAACTAAAACTAAGCCTAATCCTCTATGGGCCAGACTCAAGTGCTTTGGACATCATTTACATGATTGTTGGGTCAGAAAGAACAAAGAATCCACATGCTTAAATAAGTTCCAATTGTCCATTTGATTATGCAAATGCATGGTTGCATGATCCACAAATTACTCATCTTACAATTTATGCACAAAGGCAAAAGCAGCTTTTGTGTCTTTAAATGCAGGTGCACAATTATTCCCTCCAGGGACAGAGAGTCATTTTGCAGTGATTTGGGGGTGATGATTGAGCAATTATAGACATGCATTCTAATTTTGCTTCACCCAAGGCCCATCCTCTGTTAGCGAATAGATAGGCATCCTTTTGACAAGAGAAAAATGCTGCTGAAGAAAAGGAAAAGAGGGCTAAGTAATTTAGTACACCAGTAGCAGACGCTGACCAGCTATTACTTCTTTAAACATTTTTCCTTTAGTCTAACAATGGCTAGCCATTTAATATCATGGTTAGGTAAAGTCTAAAATTCGGCATGTCTTCACTATTGTACACCTTGCCTTCTACTAGTAGTAACTGCATAGATTGTGCACTTCAAAGAAAGTCTGAACTTAACTTCATTTGTGAAGCACACAGTTTTCATCCCTACTTGCCAGAATCCTACCTTGGATGTGTAGGAACAAGAAGGAAAGAGAGGAGGGAGAACAATTTTTTGAAACCTAAAATGCTTACATTTTCCTTCAGAAATGGATGTTTTTTTTTAATCTTCCCCCACCACTCCCAACATCCTATCAAAGATTAGAACTTCTTTTAGAGAATAGGCTGTGACTTGATTCATCTTTTCATTTCCACTGCCTTACCCATAGTAAGCACATAATAATTTCTTTTTGAATTGTTGAATTTCTGAGCATCTAAACTTCCCTCAAGGAAGAAAAGGTTGGTCTCGAATCCTTTTTATCTTTATGTGATTTCTCCATATATAATTAGAAGTAGGATGACTTTAGCAAAGAAATAGTACTGTGCTTTCTTTGCATGAGCTACTATGATTGCACAGATTCTAAGATTACATTTTAAATGTAATTTATGGGGACATTTGATTTGAACTAGAGTTAGTATTCAAAATTGAATATGAATTTTCAAAATTGAAGGAACATAATAATTGAATAACTTTGAGGTTCTGAAAATAGATACATTTACAAACTGAGAAAGTAGATGAATAGAATATAATTCTCATTTATAGCACATTTAGTTTTATAAATTATTTTGTATTTTTTAATAAATTATTTCATTTAATCTTCAAAATCACCCTGTAAGGTTGATTCTCTTATTATCTTCACTTCACAAATGACAAAAGTGAGGCTTAGAAAAGTTAAGTGCCTTTTCTTTTTCCTTTCTTTTCTATCCTAAGAGTTACAGAGATAGAAAGTATTAGAGATAGGATTCGGACACAGGTCTTCCTAAAGATAAATCCAGTGTTCTGGCCATAATACCTTCTAGAGATGTTTTCTTCCCCACACTACAACAACCCAGGATTTCACTGGAACTTCTTTGCTTCCACTGATACAGCACAAAGCATCTCTGCCTTGTGAGGCAGTGAAGTCCTAGGGAATAGTAATCATTCTGGAATCAGACACACTGAGTTCAAATACTTCCCCTACTATTCAATACCTGTGTGACATTGGCAAGTCACTTAACCTCTAATTTCCTTAAGTTAAACTGTAGAAGGGATTATTATTGTACAAGACAACTTTAAAAGTTGCCTGACTGTAAATCTGTAATTATGTGACCTTCGTGAATTGTAATGGCAGCAGCTGATACATGAATAGACATACACAAAAGGTGTCCCACAAGTCTCAATGAACTTTTAGGTACACTAAGATTTTGGGACATTCTAGCTATATCTGTTACCATATATATGCCTAATATCATATACATATATATAATGTGTATATCTATATCCATAGAAATATCTATATGTATATGTATATATTCACATGTATGTCCACATTTTCTGTGGGCAGCCTCCTAGTGATGAACCTTTCTCCAAATTTAGTAGACTGATACTCAGTTAATGGTCCTACAGTGTGGACTTATACTCAAAGCCTTTCCAGCCTGGTAAAAACATGTCATAACTCATATGTATTAGTACAGCTTTCAAAAAACCAGGATTACCTTTGTGACACAATGGAGCCTCAGAAGAAGTATTCCAGGAAAGAGACATAGATATAAATACATACATACATACATACATATGTATATATATACATATATACATACATACATACATATATAAATATACACACCCATGCATATTAAGACATGAATCTGTGAATGACAAGCAGGGCCATAACCACTTGCCAATACAAATCAACCCAAGTGTCAACACTCTTTCAGGCTCTCAGAATTAAACTTGGATGGATTTGAAAGGCATATAAAAGACACGACAGGAATTTGTTTTGCTTGACTTTTCATATTTTCTATATGGATTTGGCTTTTCTTTTTTCCTCTTCTAGTGGAGGGTTGAATGAGGAAAAAATATAAAGGCTTTTTCATTGAAAAAAAAGTTAGAAATAAAGAAATTAGCACAGAAAAATCAGTTTTTAAAAAGAAACTGAATGATCTAAATTACAATGACCAAGCCTGGATACATAGGTGATAAAATGAAATGGTTCCTTCTGTCTTTCCTGGAAGAAGTGGGGAACCATGTTTGTGCAAAAATGTTTTATTGTCAGAAATTTTTAATATGTTGATTAGTTTAGCTGAACTGCTTTCCCCTCCTCTTTTATTTTTTGTTATGATGGATATCTGGGAGAAGGGAAGAGTGTTCATATAAGCAAAGGCAGGTGATGCAAGAAAAAGAAAGCAATAGGAGTTTATTTTAATAGGAAAAAATCAAATAGGGCACATGAATTTATTTCACCTTGGATAGTGCTTCAGGGCTGCACCACATGCAAAGCAAATATGTCTTTGATGCATACGGTATGACTGGAAGGGACCCTAAAGCCCTCCTAAACCAAACATCTGCCACATCTAACCTAGTGTTACAAAAAGAAAAATTCCTATCAGGTCTTCTTCTGGATAAAGAAGCTAATAATCTCAGTTAAAATGAAAACCTCTTAGCCAGTTAGGAATGAAGCTGTTAGCCAAAAAATCATTAGACCCTCATTGCAAAGGACAGTGGAGTGTGCTCAGATCAGCTTATGTCTTCTACAGTAATAATAGAGCATAGTTTAAAGACAAAATGCAAAATTCATTTTTTCTCCTTTTATTACATGCAATTAAAGAAGGCATAAGTTATTTATGTTCTAATTTTCTTGAATCTCTCCACAAACCTCAGGGCATTAGGGCAGCACAAATGATAGCACCTTTGGCTATGAGAAATAATTTCCATGATTCAATTGTATCACCTTAATTTTTCCTGTGTTCAGCCTCACTTCTATGCTTAGCATGATGGGGAACACAGGAAATCACAGACCTTCCAGTAAAGATTCATAACCCAAGAATAAGTGCTGAGGTATAACTATAAAATACAATGGAGGATATGATTGTGTGTTTTGGACTGAGTGGAGGATGGAGAAGAAGAGTTGTTGGAATGAGAAAGAAGACAATGTATGCTTTTCCTAGGTGGCACTTACTTTAAATGAAATTTACTTTCTTAAATACAATTACTTTTGAAGCACATTTCTAAATTAGTTCCAACAACACATTTGCACTCAGAGATAGCAGGTTCTTAAATGAGGATATAAAGAGTAAGCATTTTCTATTATACACTAGGGACTTAAGGATGTATTTTTTCAATAGCAAATTTATCACGGGAGTTGTGTTCCCAAATGCACAATCCTTAAATGTGTAATTTAGAAAACTACCAGGATAAACATTCCAGGAGAGATTAGTTTAAAAAGCAATGATATAATATTCACCAACCACTGTATCATCTTTCTTTCTCTGACAGGCCCCTAGTCTCTCCAGTTTCCTTTTAGGGAAGAAAAGACTACACAGTTTTAAAAATTGAAAAATATGAAAAGATCCAGAAAACACCACTAAAGCCTTATTGAGATAGGAATCAGAGCTAGCCATGGATCAGTGTCCTTCAGTAAAAGGACTGGGGAAAAAAGATACAGATTTTTAAAAAGATAATGCTCTGAATAGAAAAGAAAACTTACGTGTGTCTATCTATGTATATAAGCATACATACAAATGTACGTATATTTAAATATACTTATATATTATAGGTATATAATATAGCTTTACATACATATGTATGTATAAATAAACACATGAAATATATACACGTATATTATGTGTGTGCACATATATATGTGTTTGTGCATAAATAGGTATACATTTAATGTGAATACATACATATGTATAAATATGAAACTTTTAGGATGACTTGGATAGTAAAGAAAAAAAGTGGGTGGGGGTAATAATCTCTCTAGGTGATAAGATTACAAGTGGTTATGTCCTGTGTAAAAGTCAAGAAACCTTTCTTGAGTAGTTCATTAAACTTAGTTAGATACTTTTACTCTGTTCTTTTAGCCCACTCTTCCATTTTGTTTAGAACAAACAACAAAATCTTTCAGCGATAATTCATGAGGAAGCCTTTAAGCATGCACACAGCATACTATTACCACAGGCCCTCCACTATGACCTCCACAAATAGTGGTATCAGGTATAAATGCCTCATTTCTTAATCACAAAGGCAATTTTTCCAAAAAAGTTTGAAGTTAGAAGGGAAAGACCTTAGTAGGACTGTATCCCACCCTGAAAATTTTTGAACAAACTTATTCCTTTTTTAAAACAGTAAACTCTAAATTTTCTGCCCCAAGTCAGAGCATATAACACACTAAATATAATAAAAATATATAATAAAGAACATATGACATCTAATCCAATCTAATGGGCATTTTTTAAACACTGGCTATGTTCAAGGCAGTATTCCAGGAATTGAAAATTCAAAACCAAATGCCAAATCGTCCCTGCTCTCATAGTTGGATGACTTCCCCCAGCAAAGGTTAGTGGCACTCATATGGAATAAGAAAATCCCAGTGATGGAGCAACTCCAGGCATGCACAGCAGTAGATCAAGGGTTCAAAGTATTTAAGAATCAAAAACTATGTATAGTTCAAATGATTACCTATTGCATAAATATTGTAAAGGGAGGGAAATTAGTCTAGAACAGGAATAACAGGCTGAAAAGGAGGAAGGAATAGAGTGACTGGAGGATGAAAGTGATGATGAACAGGTATAGGAGGCAGAAAGCAAAGGAAGAGATGGAATGATATATGTCTATGGGAAAATAGAAGAAATTCAAAGTTGGGGATCATGTAGCTAGAGCATTATGGGCAATGGTGAGATCAAAAGTATTATCTTCCTGATGTGTGACTCTGGTCACCAAATTGTTCCCAGCTACCATCTACTGGGCTCTTCAGGGCCATTTAGAAGATAAAGAATATCTTCTCCCAGAAACAGGTCCCTGCCATTTCCCATATGGGTCCCTTTATCTTAGTTGATAGGGGCATGTGCAAAGTCCCATTTCATATATGTTTGTGTTTAGTGTATATGTACTGGAATATGTATTAATATCAGTATGTGTATTAGAAAAATAATATATAAACCTAAATAACTGTCACTTATTTGTCCTCAGTTAAGTATGATTTAGTCTTTTTAGCAATGATTTGGCCCAATCAATTAATCTTTCATCTATTATGCCCCTACTATGTGCCAGGCATATAATGGAAAAAGGAAATAATCCCCATTCTTAAAGAGCTTAAACAATATTGAGGGAGAGAAGATATGAATTAACAAATATGCAGATGGCACAAAGCTAGAAAAAATCATTAATACACTAGAAAACTGAAATGAGAATCAGAATCATCTTAATAGCTAAAATCTGGGGGAAATAAAAAACTAAATTTTACATAAATAAATGCAAATGCACACTTATGCAAAATGGATTAACATTAATGGCACAAATATAGAATGTGTGAGATCTGATTTCGTAGTAGTGAAAATGTTCTGAAGTAATTGGCCATAATTTCAATATAAACCAAGAGTTTGTAGAAAAAAAAAAGTAATTATAGTTACTTTTTAGGGGTGGCTAGGTGGCACAGTGAGTAGAGCACTGGCCCTGGAGTCAGGAGGACCTGAGTTCAAATATGGCCTCAGACACTTAACACAAAAACTAGCCATGTAACCTTGAGCAAGTTACTTAACCCCAATTGCCCCCCCCCCAAAAAAAGAATTCTTCATTATATGGAAGGTGAGACTAGATTACCATGAGGAATCCTTCTGTCTCTAATAACAAATGATATACAAAAGTTACAGCAGAGCGGAGCCAAGATGGCGGAGTAGAAACAGCTCATCCAAGCCTCTCTGCCCCCAGATTCCCCCCAACCTATGTAAAAAAGGACTCTGAACAACTTCTGGAGCCCCAGCACCCACAGAATGACACAGAGAAGCTAACCTCCTGCTGAGGACAGCCCAGCAGCCCTGCAGGAAGGACCAGCGCAGAGGTCTGGGAGCCGGGAGCACGCAGAGCACAGGAGCCGAGTCGAGCCGAGCCCAGGTCCCCATGAGCCGAGGTTTTAGCCCCAGGGCAGCAGGGGCAGCAGCCTGCTGGAGGAACCCCAGAACACCAGGAGCTGTGGCAACTCCAGAATTATCAATATAGACTTGCCTAGGACAAAGTAAGAGGTTAGTGTCCTATGGACTTTGGGACCTGTATTTGGGGAATGGGTCAGCTCCCTCCCCTAGGAGCTAGAAGCCGCTGAGGAGACACACCATTTTGTAGTTTTCAGAGGCAGCTCTGGCTCCCAGCCTACAAATCGTGGGGAGATCCAGCGATCAGTCTTGGGGGGTAATCGCTCTTGCTTTAACCTCCCTGGATCTGGACTGTGATCTAGGGTGGAAGTCGTGGGTGGGTTTACAGCTTGCCAGAAACGGAAGTTGCCCCCCACACGTTTGGGACGAAAATTCCTCTATCTGGCCTTAAAGCCATAGTGTGGCAACAAGCCCAAAAGTCAAGTAATTAAGTGGCAACATGCCAAGGCAAAGGAAACAGAAAAATGCAACCCTAGACTCCTATTTTGGGGGCATAGAGCGGGAAAAGGACTGTGAGGTCAGAAGTCCTGCTCCAAAAGCCCCAGGGGAAAACATGAGCGGGTTGCAGGCCATAGAGGACCTTAAGAAGGGCTTTAAAAATCAAATAAGAGAAGTGGAGGAAAAATTGGAAAGAGAAATGAGAAGGATGCAGGAAAAGTATGAAATGAGGGTCAACAGCCTGACTGAGGAAAACAACACCTTAAAAAATAGACTAACTCAAATGGCAAAGGAGGCCCAAAAAGGCAATGAGGAGAAGAATGCCTTAAAAAGTCGAATTTGCCAGATGGAAAAAGAATCTCAAAAGTTCACTGAGGAGATTCATTCCTTCAGAGTTAGACTGGAGCAAATGGAAGCTAATGACTTTATGAGAAATCAAGATGCTGTTAAGCAGATCCAAACAAATGAAAGATTAGAAGGCAATGTGAAATATCTCATGGGAAAAACCACTGACCTGGAAAATAGATCCAGGAGAGACAATTTAAAAATTATTGGACTACCTGAAAGCCATGATCAAGGAAAGAACCTAGAAATCACCCTTCAAGAAATTCTCAAGGAAAACTGCCCTGATGTTTTAGATCCAGAGGGCAAAATACAGGTTGAAAGAATCCACCGATCACCTCCTGAAAAAGATCCCAAAAAGAAAACTCCCAGGAATATTATAGCCAGGTTCCAGAATCCCCAGATCAAGGAGAAAATACTACAAGCAGCCAGGAAGAAACAATTTCAATATTGTGGAAACACAATCAGAATAGCCCAGGACCTGGCAGCTTCTACACTGAGGGATCGAAGGGCATGGAATATGATATTCCAGAGGGCAAAAGAACTGGGAATGAACCCAAGGGTCACCTACCCAGCAAAACTGAGTATTTTGTTTCAGGGGAAAATATGGTCATTCAGTGGAATAGAGGACTTTCAAGCATTCTTGAGGAAAAAACCAGAGTTGAATAGAAAATTTGACATCCAGACGCAAGAAGTAAGAGATGCCTGAGAAGGTAATCAGGGGAAAAAAATCAAAAGGAACTTATCAAAGTTGAACTATTTACATTCCTATATGGAAAAGCAATAACTGTGACTGATGATATCTTTCTCACTATGAAAATAATGGAAGAAGGGGGTGTGGTCATATGAATACATATGTGAATGTGTGTGTATATGGTTACAGTTATATATGGATAGAGGGCATAGGTTGAATTTCTTGGGAAGGGAGAATACTCAAGGGATGAAATTATGAGGTGAGAGAGGAAAGTGGCAAGAGGAGATGGGGAGAGACAGGGTAGGGTAAACTATCCCATGTAGAAGAAGCAAGGGGAAGTGGTTGCAAAGGAGGGGGAGAATAAGGAAGGCTAAAAAGGCAAAACCACATTCACATTGAATTTGGTTCAGGGAAAAAATGACATACATACTAAATGGGATATCTCAACCTGCAGCAGGATAGGGGGAAGGGGGATGAGAGGAGGGATGATGGATGGGAGGGCATCCTTGGGGTGAGGGGAGGTTGGAAGTACCCACTATAGAAGAGGGACAGGATCATGTAGGAAATGGACCAGGTGGGGGGTGGGATGAGTGGGAGGGAATTATAAGCAGCCTTGTACAATATATCTACTATGATAATGTTTTGCATAGCTAGACATGTACAACATATACTGAATTACTTATCTCCCAAGAAGGAATGGGTGACAAGGGAGGAAGGAAATGGATCTGAAATTCGAGGTCGTAACATTAAATGTTTCAAATATATATAAATACTTTTCTTGTAATAGGGAGATAAGATGTGCAGGCATTGGGACACAAAGATTCACCTTCCTCTAATGGAAAAGTCGATGGGGGTATGGGAGAAGGTATGGGAGAGAGCAGACTGAAGGAAGCAATATCTTGTGGGACTACTATTCTGGGAGGTTGGGTAGGGGAATAATGGGGGGAAAATGATTGTAACTCAAAATCTGGCGGAAAAGAATGATGTAAAACAGAAGTTAATAAAGCATTTGTTTAAAAAAAAAGTTACAGCAGAGTGGCAAAGATGGGATTGGGGGTGGGTTTGAGGGATAAGACTAGGAAGGGATGGAGGAAAGAGGAAAAATGAGTAAGAAGCAGAAAATAAGTGCAAAAATAGTAATAAATGTAAAGGAAAACTAAGGGGAATAGAATAGAGAAATGAGAGTGGAAGTCAAATTTTCCATAGTGAGTAATTATTTTCTTTTTCTACCACCACCAAATAATGTACCTGCACTGTTTCATAATCAACTAAATTCCTTTTTAATGGTTTTTATAAGAGAGCCTCCCTTTGTGTTTTCAGCCAGGTTGTATAGCCAGTTCACATTTCTCATGACTCACAATATTCAATATCTACTCCTCTCTTATTTTCTCAATCTAAACTGAAAAAAATATGGTCAACCTACATTCAGTATGATGTTTCAATGAAATGATTTGTTACCAAGAGTTCACTATAATTTGGCTAACTGACATTGGTTCCTCTTGAAATAGAAGTGTGACATTTTCCCCTTTCTTACCTGCTCAAAAGCATGTTTTTTTTCCCACCCTATCCCTGCAAAAGAAGGCTATACAGCCAAGGTGACTAGCTTTTAGCAGCTTTGGTTCACTGAATTAATTACTACTGTTCCAATTGCAGTTGCTAGTTTTTTTAACAAAACCGTTCACAACGGTTGTTGGGGGGGGGTGTTCTCAATAATTTATCTACCTTCTTCCAGATGATTGCTCTTCATGTATTTGAAGGAAGTTACTATGTTTGCATCCTTTATTACTTACTTTAGCACATCTGGCTAAAACACACCAAAAACATGCAAGCATTCTCACAAAATTAGCCTCCCTTAGTGTTCATAGAGGCAGTTTATTGTTATCAGTGTAAGTTCAAGTCATTAAAATGTACATATGCATATATACATAAGCTTTTACATATGCACAACTTGTGAATGAATAGAGTTCTGTGCCTGTAGTAAGGAAGACCTGATTTCAGATCCAGCCTCAGATACTTACTAGCTGTATGACCCTAGGCAAGTCAATGAATCTCTGCTCGCCTCAGTTTCCTCAAGGATAATGGTGGTAATCATAGAACCTACTTCCCAAAGTTGTTGTAAGAATCAAAAGAGATATTTGTAAAGTTCTTGGCACATACTTGCTATTATTATTATTAGCAATTCATTTGGGTTTTTTTTCCTATATGGGTTATAAAGATAAGCCCCCTTCAGGGGGCTATGGATCTCTTGGAGGTTATTACATAGTACCCCAGGGTTTAATGTAATTGGAAAAAGGACATTTGTATAGAGGAACATTCAAAGTACCACAGCATTTAGGAGATCCTTCTTTTATTTGTACTCTCTAAGACATCCTTCATGATAGTTGCAAATGTCTTTAGCCAGCTACATATGTCTTATGCAATATTTAATATAAATCACAAGAAGATTGTTGAGCAAGTTTATAGAAAGTTGTTCAAATTATGAGATGTAATTTGATGAGAAGCCTATGGAGTTAGCCCATCAAAATGTATATCTTGTGTGATCATGCCAGATAGACAATAAACTGGGCCCAGAATTAAACAGGGAGAAGAGAAGAGGCTGCATTGGACTTGGAAAATAACATGATGACTTCAGTGAGTCTATGTTTCTCCATTAAAAAAACTCACAAAACAACAAATTCTTTGATGAATCAAAATTACAAGAGACTTCAAAGAGATCATAGAAGTGGGAAAAGGACCTGTATGTACAAATATATTTATAGCAGCTTTTCTTGGTAGCAAAGAATTGGAAATCAAGAGGATATCCACCAACTAGGGAATGGCTAAATAAGCTGTGGTATATTAATGTAATGGAATAGTATTGTGCTATAAGAAATGAGGAGCAGATGGACTTCATAACCTGGACAGACTTATACAAATTGATGCTGAGTGATGGGAGCAGAACCAGGAGAACTTTGTACACAATTACAGGTACATGGTATGTGTGATGACTAACTTTGATAGACTGGGCTCCTCTCAGCAATGCAAGGTTAGAAGACAACTACAAAAGACTCATGATGAAAAGGTATATTCACATTCAGAGAATGAACTACAAAGTCTGAACATAGATTGAAACAAACTATCTGTTCTCTCTCATTTGTGTTTTGTTTTGTTTTGTGCCTTCTTTCTCATTGTTCACTGCATTAGTTATAATCCTTCTTTACAACCTGACCGATGCTTAATGTGAAGGTATTTGTAGAACCTATATTTGATTGCATGTTGCCATGGGTGGGGGGAGGGGGAGAAAATTTGAAACTCAAAGAAGTGTAGAACTGAATGTTGTAAATTAAAATTAAATAAATAAATTTCAAAAAAATTACAAGGGACTTAAAGAGTAATGGGAGATGTATAGTATATGTAAATATGAATGAAAAATATTTATTAACCTCTACTATGTTAAATGCATTGGGTAAAGATCTAAGGAAACAAATACAAAAGTGAGGTTGATTCATAATCTGTGGCCCTTAATAAGGTCAATGGCAGTATGTAACAACTTGGGCCAGAACAATAGTTGCAAAAGTGAAGAGGAAAGGGACTTACTTGCCTTCGGTGGTTTAGACAGATGGCAAAAAGGCAATGGTGTATGTTCCGTGAAGCATGGTATGAGCTTCCATCCCTCACTTTCTAGCTCAACGAACCTGAATTATTCCTCAATTTTTCAAATGTTAATCAAAATGAGAGATGTGGGAATACATCAGGGTATTTTTACCATACCATTCTAGTGGAGGTAGAATTGGAGAGAGGGGATAATGTTTATGTGTGTATGCATATATTCACATATATGCATGCATATAAACACACATATATGAAACATACTAAAGTTCATGGAGAGCTGGCCTCATGATCAGGAAGACATGGGTTCCCTTCTGATGATAACAACAAGAACAACAAAAAAGACCCTAAGGAAGTCATTTAATTTCTTCATGTCCCAGATAACTCTTTAAGGCTCTATATTTCAAATTAAGTGCAAATCAGCATTGAGGAAATTCATCATCAGAAAGATAAAAGCATAGACATGTAAATAGAAATAAACACACACACACACACACACACACAAACATTATTTTCCCCCGTTTTATACACAGGGTTTTACACAGTGTCTGTGCCATAGTAGACACTTAAGAAATGTCAGCTGACTGACTGACAAGGATATCATATAGAGTACGCACACACACACACACACACACACACACACACACACACGCACGCACACACACACGCATGCAAGTATACTATATTATACATAAATATATGGCAAATATAGTATATATAGGTAAATATCATATGTATATTTATATAGTATATATGTGAGATATGTGAGATATAATATACCTGTGTATATGATGTGTGTATATACACAAATGCATAGCATATATGCATCTATAGTATACATAATAAATATTTCTCAATGAGGACAAATCAAAAACCTAATGTATTAATTGTTTTAAATGCACTTATTAATTATGGAAACTTTAACTTCTTAGTTATACAATCCAGTGTACCACCTAATGCTGAAAAACACTGAATAATAACAACCAGTGGTGAAACCAAACCCCTGGGATAAATAGATCCAGCATATGCAATCCTGTTCACCACAATTAAACATTATACCTCAAAAGAATATCTTGATTTATATGCTGCTTAAAAATCCTAAATGTTTTGTGAATTTATTCATCACAATTTTTTACATACTACGAACTATGGTCCATGCACATACAAGGCAAGTAAAAGTCATGTATCCAACCCCCAGATCTTATAATCTAATTGTGATTATGGCACACATCTATCTCTCAACTGCTGAAGAATATGAGGCAGCACAAATGTCTATGATAATTGAGAATTATGAATTTTTTTGAATATTACTAAGAAATGCAATATATTATCAGTATTTCTAATATGGCTCTCTGCTACTTATGTATAAATTTTCCAAAAAATTGTTTCCATTTTCAGCTCAATTTGCATGTATAGAGACAACCTCAGTGTCAACTCAGATTGACTAATAACATATTCACATGCTTGAATTTAGACAAACTCTAATAAAAACAGGTCACCCTGATACATGACAGTATTGCAAAGGAGTTATAAGTTTTCCCAAGTGATTTTTATGTAGCAAATTATATACTAAAATAATGTACTGTCAGGAACAATCCTTGTTTCACAATGTGATGGAGTCAATGACATAGTAGATCCTTTCCACCTCTAATTGTGCTGACAGCATAAGATTTGACATGCTATCTGGGTGAAAATATTACTGTGGACAGAACACCATAAAGTCAAATTACAGCAGCTGGTATTTTTATTCTTAAGCTCTCTAGCAAATCTTTAGGATATGTGATCTACCAATTTCTGGACACCAACTCAATTTTTCCCCTTGTCCCTGATTCCATGTCCTTATGATTCTGCCTTATATTGTGAAGGAATGCAAAAGAAATAGACTTCAGCTCTTATGGTTATTACTATCCCCACTTCTTATGGGAGTCTGAAGACAGAGAGAATCTGAGCATTGATGTGGGAGGAAACAAAGAATGAGAACAGATTTTTTATTCCCTAATTACTGAAACTGATAAAGTTCCTTTCCAACATAACTAGTATTCTGAGGAAAATGGAAAAACAGGGATAAAGTGAACAAAAGTGAAATAAAGAATAACAGAACTAGAGGTAGAACAGGCCTCAGATAAAAAACTAAGATGTCCCAAGGAAGCTAGTCTCTCACTGCTCACCACCTCAAAATTATGTTCGATATAAATGCAGTGGATTATATTGATTTCACAAAGTTACAGACTGGGAGGGGCAGGGAGGTAAAGGAGGGCAGAGCTGAGAGCTAGTCAGGCAGTCCCAACAAGGAACATTTATTAAATACTTAATATGGGCCAAACACTGTACTAAATGCTGATGATACAGAGAAAAGTCAAAGATAGTCCCTCTTTTCAAGAAACTAGTGGCATAATGCAGGTGGGGAGGAAATAAGGATGGAGGGAAGGGGAAGAAGGAAGGAATGGAGGAAGGAGAGAGAGAAAGGGAAGAAAGGAGAGAAAGAGAGAGAGAGAGAGAGAGAGAGAGAGAGAGAGAGAGAGAGAGAGAGAGAGCACGCAAACAATTATATACAAACAAGACATATACAGGATAAAGAGGAGAAAATTAACAAAGGGAGGCACTAGCATTAAGGCAGATTGGGAATGCCTTCTTATAGGTCAGATTTTAACTGGGATTTGGAGAGAAGCAGAAAAGTCTGGCTGAAAAGATGAGGAGGGAGAGCATTCCAGATATAGAGGACAATAAGAAAAAAATGGGGGGCAGAGTCAAGATGATGGAGTAGAAACAGGACTTCTACATAGCTCTGGCTCACACCACCTCCAATTCATGTAAAAGGAGACTCTGAACAAACTTTGGAGCTACAGAACCCACAAAATAACACAGAGCAGCTAAACTCCCACTGAGGAAAGCCCAGCAGCCTGACAGGGAGCAGCCGGCACAGAGCTCTGGGAGCAGAGCCAAGGTGAGCTGGAGGTTTTAGCCCCAGGATGGGCATGACCACCTACCAGCTGGAGGGACTCCAGAACACCAGCAGCTGTGGTGTTTCCAGAATTATCAACACATAGATGCAAAGGACAAAGTGAGAAGTCAGTGCACTGTGGACTTTGGGATCTCTTAGTTTGGGAGCACATCAAACTCTTCCCCCTGGGCAAGAAGCTGCTGAGGAGCCATGGCCATGCAGCCACCCCCACTTGGCAGCTTCAGCTCCTGGCCTGCAGAGTGTAGGGGGATGAAGTGACCAGTCTGAGGGTTAATCATTCTTGCTTTAACCTGCTTGAATCTGGATTGCAGTCTAGGGTGGAGGTGTGTGGGGTGTGTGACCAGCTAGCCAGAGCATGTGGAGGCTTCAGAGAGGGCTCCCAACTAATACCTTCAGTAGCTGAGAAAACCCCAGTATGTGGGATGGAAGCTCCACTGTCTGGTGACAGATTCCTACAGTGCCAAAAAGCCCATGGGTCAAGTGACTGAGTGGTGACATGAGTATGCAAAGGAAACAAAATAAACAGAGCATCCCAACTCTACACTCCTATTTTGGTGACAAAATATATCAAAGCATGGAACAGGAGGAAGAGAGTGAAGTCAGAACTCCTGCACCAAAAGCTTCAAAGAAAAATACGAACTAGTTACAGGCCAGAGAGGACTTTAAGAAGCAAAAAAAGAGAAGTGGAGGAAAAATTGGGAAGAGAAATGAGAACAGTACAAGAAAATTATGAAATGAGAATCAACAGCCTGACTGAAGAAAAATAACACCTTAAAAACTAGACTAACTCAAATGGCAAAAGAGGCACAAAAAGGCAATGAGGAAAAGAAGGCCTTAAAAAGCTGAATTTGCCAGATGGAAAAAGAATCTCAAAAGCTCACTGAGGAGAATCATTCCTTCAGAATTAGACTGGAGCAAATGGAAGCTAGTGACTTTATGAGAAATCAAGATGCTGTTAAACAGATCCAAACAAAGGAAAGAATAGAAGGCAATGTGAAATATCTCATTGGAATAACCTTTGACCTTGAAAATAGACCCAGGAGAGGTAATTTAAAAATTATTGGACCACCTGAAAGCCATGATCAAAGAAAGAACCTAGAAATCATCCTTCAAGAAATTCTCAAGGAAAACTGACCTGATGTTTTAGGACCAGAAGGCAAAATAGAGGTTGAAAGAATCCACCAATCACCTCCTGAAAAAGATCCCAAAAAGAAAACCCTAGGAATATATCATAGCCAGGTTCCAGAATTTCCAGATCAAGGAGAGAATATTACAAGCAGCCAGGAAGAAAGAATTTCAATATTGCGGAAACACAATCAGAATAACACAAGATCTGGCAGCTTCTACACTGAGGGACTGAAGGGCATGGGATATGATATTCTGGAGGACAAAGGAGCTGGAACTAAAACCAAGAATCACCTACCCAGAAAAACTGAATATCATGTTTCCGGGAAAAATATGGTCATTCAGTATAATAGAGGACTTTCAAGTATTATTGATGAAAAAACCAGAGTTGAGTAGAAAATTTGACATTCAGATACAAGAAGCAAGAGAAGCTTGAGAAGGTAAACAGGGAAAAGAAATTATAAGGAACTTATCAAAGTTGAACTAGTTACATTCCTACATGGAAAAAATGATAATTGTAACTGATGAAAGTTTTCTCAGTATGAATATAGTTGAAGAAGGCTATATGGGCATATGAATACATATGTGAATGTATGTATATATGCTTACAGATGTATAGATAGAGGGCACAGGACCAATTTAATAGGAAGGGATGATACTTAAAAGGAAAAATTAAGAGGTGAGAGAAGAATATAATGAGAGGAGATGGGGAGAGACAGAATGGGGTAAACCATCTCATATAGAAGAGGCAAAGGAAAATGGTTACAAGGGAGGGGAAGAACAGGAAGACAAAAAGGCAAAACCTTATTCTCATTGAATTTGGCTCAGGAAGGGAATGACATACATACTACTAAATAGGGTATCTCGCCCTATAGGAGAGTAGGGAGAAAGAGGATGAGAGGGGAGATAATGGAAGGGAGGGCAGGCTGGGGGTGGGGGAGGGCAGTTGGAAGCACTCACTTTTTTTTTTTTTTGCTTTTTTTTGGAGGGCAATTGGGGTTAAATAACTTGCCCAAGGTTACATGGCTAGGTTTTTGTTTGTGTGTTAAGTGTCTGAGGCCGGATCTGAACTCAGGTCCTTCTGACTCCAGGAACAACGCTCTACTCACTGCACCACCTAGTGTCCCTGAAGCACTCACTTTTGAAAAGGGACAGGATCAAAGTAAAGAATAGAACAAGTGGGAGGTGGGATAGGAGGAAGGGAAATATAGTCAGTCTTTCACAATATATCCACTATGGAACTGTTTTGCATATCTATACATGTACAACTTATACTGAATTGCTTATCTTTCCAGTAAGGGTGGGTGACAAGGGAGAAAGGAAATGAATCTGGAAGTCCAAAGTTTTAAAATCAAATGTTTATGTGTGTATACACACACACACACACACACACATACATATATATACATATATATATGTATATATATATACTATTATTTTATTATTTTACATGTAACTTAGAAAGAAGACATACAAGCACTGGGGCATGGAGATCCACCATGCCCTATTGGAAAAGTCAAAGGAGGTATGGGAAAAGATATGGAAGAGAGCAGATTGGAGGAGGGGATATGGCAGGGGACTGCTATTTTGGGGCAGTGGGTAGGAGAAATAATTGTAAGTCAAAATCTGGTGGAAATGAATGATATAAACCAGAAGTTAATAAAGCATTTGAAAAAAAAAAGAAAATAAAATGCCTGGAGAAAAAATCATAGTCTTGTTAGTGGGACTGCAAGGAGGCCAGTGTTACTAGATCAAGGAATATATTGTAGGGAGTAAGCTATAAGAAGAGTGGAAAGGTAGGAGAGAGCTAGGATATGCAGGGTTTTGAATGTCAAACAAACGATTTTATATTTTATCCTGAAGGTGATAAGGAGTCACTGGAGTTTATTTTGCAAGGAGGAGTCACATGGTTGGATCTGAGTTTTAAGATAATCACTTTGGTGGCTAAATGGAGGATGGAATGTAGTGAGAAGACACTTAAGTCAGGCAGACCCATCAGCAGACTATTGCAATAGTCTAAGTGTAAGGTGATAGGGGCCTGCACAGAAGAGAGAAGGGGACATATTTGAGAGATGTTGTCAAGGTGAAAACAGATCCTGGCAACAGATTGAATGGGGGGTGGGAGATGTGGGGGTGGAAGGGTGTGAGAGATAGTGAGGAGTTGAGGCTGCAAAGCCAGGAGACTAGGAGTATGGTGTTTACCCTCTACAGTAATAGAGACATTGGGAAGGGGGAAGGTGACTGTTCAGAGAGAAAGAAAATAAGTTCTATCTTGGACATGTTGAGTTTAATATGTCTACTACACATCTGGTTTGTGATGTCTGAAAGGCAATTAGAAATCTGAGCTGGGAGGTAAGCAGAGAGAGGTTAGGGAAGGATAGGTAGATTTGTGAATTGCCATTATCAAGTTAGAAACAGTAATTATTAGGAGGGACAGTTAGGTGGCACAGTGAATAGAGCACTGGCCCAGGAATCAGGAGGACCTGGGTTCAAATCTGGCCTCAGACATTTGACACACTTACTAGCTGTGTGACCTTGGGCAAGTCACAACTCCAATTGCCCTGCCTTCCCCCCTCCAAAAAATATCTATGGGAGCTGATGAGATCACTAAGTAAAGTAATATAGAGGGAAAAGAGAAGAAAGTTCAGCATAGAACCTTGTGGGATGACTAGAGTTAAAGGACATAATCTAGAAGAGGATGCAGCAAAGAAGGCTGAGGAGTGGCCAGTTAAGTAGAAGGAAAACCAGGAAAGAGTGGTGTCCCAAAAACCTCATGAGGTGGGAGTAACAAGGAGGAGAGAGTGATCAAGAGCACCAAAAATTGCAGAGAGGTTGAGGAGAATGATGATTTAGAAAAGATCATTGGGTTTGGCCATTAAGAAATTACTGGTAACTTTGGAGAGAGCACTTTCAGTGGAATAGTGAAGTAGAAAGCCAAATTGTAATGGGTTATGAAGAGAGTTCTAGGAGAAAAAGTGGAGGCACCTATCAGAGATGGTCATTTCAAGGAGTTTAGCCACATAGGGCAGAAGAGAGACAGGACAAGTAGTTAGCAGACATACTAATTAACAAGTATCAAATGAGGGGATTTTTTTTCTTTTTTTGGAGGGCAATTGGAGTTAAGTAACTTGCCCAAGGTCACCGGGCTAGGTTTTTGTTTGTGTGTGTTAAGTGTCTGAGGCCGGATCCAAACTCAGGTCCTTCTGACTCCAGGGCTGGAGCTCTACTCACTGCGCCACCTAGCGGCACCTAAATGAGAGGATTTTTGAATGAAAGAAAATGAGGTGGAGACATCTATGATAGCCTTCTCCACAAGTTTAGACTCAAAAGGGAGGCAAGGTATAGGACAGTAGCTAGCAGGAATGGATGGATTAGGTGATGATCTTCTGAGGAGGTAGAATAAATAGGCATGTTTGTGGGGAATAAAGAAATAGAAAGTAGACAGGGGAGACTGAAGATGTGAGAGAATAATAATGATAGAGGGAGCAATCTACTAGTGCAGATGGGATTGTGATCACTTGCACATGTAGAAGGGTTAGCCTTGACAAAGAAAAGAGCCAGGATTTCACATGAGATTAGATGAAGTCAGACATTGGCAAAAGGCATGTATGTGATATGAGATGAGGAAGAGGGGGGGAAAAAGGAGCTCTTTGTGAATTCCTTGAATATTTTCAAGAAAATGTGAGGTAAGGTTCTCAGCTGAGAGAATAGGGAAAGGGGATGCTCTGAAATGTCAGAGTAGGCACAAAAATATTTGGAAGAAGTCACTGTAATGAACAGCTAGAGAGTCAATTAGGGAGATGCAAAAATGATTGTCTTGGAAATCCTAGGCAAATAGGTAGCACTGTAGATATAGCATAGCATCTAGAGTCAGGAAAAACTAAGTTCAAATCCAATTTCAGACTCTTACTAGCTGTATGGTGCTGAGCAAGTCACTTAGTCACTGCTCACCTCAGATTCCTTAACTGTAAAATGCAGCTCACAAAAGAATCCACCTCCTATTGTTGTTGTGAGGATACAATAAGACATTTATAGAACTTACAACAGTGCCTGGTATATAGTAGGCACTTGATAAATGCTTTCTTGCTTTAGCAGATGCCCAGCTGAGATTATGTAACCCAAATATGTAGTGGATGTCATCAGTATGACTTCATGATTTTATCCACCTTTGTTGAGCAGTACATGATTAGAAGCAAATGCAGTATGTAGTGGGACAAATCCAGGACTGGGGCTTGGCAACACAAAATCAGTAACAGGATAAAGGCATAAAGGGCTCAAGAGAAAAGGAAAGTTTAAGATTGAACTGGTTCACCAAGAGGTTAGGATGAGGAAGGAAGGAGGGTTTTGCCATTGTATAGGGTGGGGAAATGTTAGGAAAGAATTGATTAATAAAGGTTATGGTGATGACAAAGAACAGAGTTTGAGGTTGTGATACTGAGGAAGAGGTGGAATGACCACAGACAAGATGGGATAAATTATAGCATTAAGCAATCAATAAACATTAATTAAGCCCCTACTATGCACCAGACACTGTGCTACATACTGGAGTTCATGAACATGGAAGTGGTACATTTGTGAGTGATGGCAAGATCAAGAGTATGAGCACCTCTCGGTGTAGCCTTGGTGGTGTGGGTCATGTGAGATGTTACTCATTTGAGGAAATGGTAGTTTAGGGTGCTTGCAAGAGCATCAATGTTGAAGTCCCTTAGTATGAGGGGAGGAGTTGAAAATAAAAGAAAGAGAGTAAGCCAGAATTTATTGAGAAAAGAAAGGGGATGTCTGGAATTTGGTAGACAAGAATTACCAAAATTTTGATTGGGTGGCATAAATGAATTAAATGAAGAAGTTCAAAGGAAGAGAGGTTACTGAGTGAAGATAGTAGAGGGTGAGCTTTGAAGTGACCATGGGGAGGAAGGAATATGCCAACTCTCCCCCTTGACCAATGAGTTGGGAGAAAAGAGTCAAGGGGCAACCAGGGATTGAAAGGGTGGCTAGTGAGGTTTTTTCAGAGGGATCCAGATTTTGGTGAGTCTAAAGAAGAAAAGAGTGGAAAAGGGAATCATTTAAGAAGAAAACACATTTGCTGTACAAGGAGCAGACATTCCAGAGAGTACAGTGAAAGGGTAGACAGCTTTAGAGTGGGACATTAGGAAAAGGATGATGGGTTGAAAGGTATGGGAATAAGTGAGTGGGCAATGAGGAATAGAGCAAGGGATTCGTATAATGGCTCAGAGGTTCACACAGTAATTTGGATAGACAGCATATGATCAGACAGGAGTTTCTTAATCATCAACAAATGAATTCGGGTTGATTATTAACATAGTTAAAGGGCAAAAGCTAGGCAGGGTGACCAGGGAGGGATGATATCTCTCTGTGCCCTGAAGAAAGGAAGGGTCTTCTATAAGTGGAAAGAGGCCAGTTCGGGAGACCTATAGAGATGGAATAGTGTCTCTGATCTTCTGCAGGCAAGAGGAAGTCAACCTGGTATCCCAGCATATAAACCTATCCATATCTGATCAAGAGTTTCCTTTTTTCAACATCAAGAACAAAATATGTTAGCAGTCTCTACTTTGCCAATGAGGGATACTTCTAGAACCCACTACTAAGCAGTTTATTCTTCTTTGGGATAGCTCTAATTTTTAAGCAGGGGTTTGTTCTCCTTAAGTTGGGCTGAAATCTATCTTTCTATACTTTTCATTCATTTTTCTTAATTTGGCCCTATGGAACCAAGCAAAAGTCTGATCTCTCTTGCACAAGATGGCCTTTCCTATACTTGGAGATATCTGTCATATGTCCTGCAAATCTTCTCTTCTCCAGGCTCAACATATCTACTTCCTTCAGATGAATGTCATGAGGAATGTTCTATAGTTCTTTCTCCATCATGGTCAACCTCTTCCAAATAGCCCAGATGAACACTGTAAACAGTACAAAATATTTGACTTGTTGATAGCATAACAGAGTGGACTTTCTTCATCATTTTGAACTCTAAGCCTCTCTCTGCTTAGCCTGCTGTAGCATTATTGGGAGGGAGGTGTATTATGTCAAATTGTATTTCTTTGTATCACCAGTGCTCAGCATAGTACCTGGAGCATAGAAAGTATTTGATAAAGATTTCTTAATTGACTGAGTGATGTATAAGCCTGAATTTAACTGTAGCAACATTCTGGCTCTACTTCTTTCTAACACAAATGGACTGGCAGACTAGATCAACAAAGTAGAACAATTCCAGTAGAATACGCATAGACTATTCAAGTAGTGGACAATTTTTCTCCAGTACAATAACTTTTGAGCCTTATAGTATACTCCCCCAACAACAACTGACATTATGCCTTCAATATTATCCAACTAATTTCACTCAATATCATTTTTACTATCTGATATTTCCTTGATATCATTCATAACATTCATATCTTTATCTTTTATAAAGGAATATTTAGTAATAGAGATACACAAAAAATCACTCTCATTATTTCAGCAATCAAGTTTCCCTTATTAACAAGAATCAATCATAATAGGGGTTCCCCTTGTCTACCTCCACCTTTTGAAGAATGTGTTAACATTAAGACAAGTTGAACACTATTCAGCTGTTCTGCTTTTGACAAATTAAGACTAGATGGGGAGAGGCGCCTAGGTGGCACAGTGAGTAGAGCACCAGCCCTGGAGTCAGAAAGACCTGAGTTCAGATCTGGCCTCAGACAATTAACACACACAAACAAAAACATAGACATGTGAACTTGGGCAAGTTACTTAATCCCAATTGCCCTCCAAAAAGAAAAAAAAAGACTAGATGGGGGGCCAGAGTCAAGATGGCAGTGTAAAAATAGGAACTTGCTTGGTCTCATCCCCAAACGCATCCAAATACCTGTAAAAATGTCAATAAACAAATTCTAGAGCTGCAGAACCCATAAAATGACAGAGTGAAACATACCTCTATCCCATGACAGCCTGGAAGGTCAACAGAAAGGATACATTGCACCAGACTGGGAGTGGAGCTCAGCTTGGCTTGGGCCATGCCAGCTCAAACAGGGCAGGAGCAGGCATCAGGGGACTGAATTGCTGGCAGCTGTAGCAGTTTCCATACTTCTCAACCCACAAACCCTGAGAACATCATGGAAGGTCAGTGGGGAAACTCTGTGGAAGATGGGTGAAAGAGAAGCATGGTCTGACCCCAGCCCCAAGGCAGCAGAGGTGGCTGCAGTGGCAGTAGCAGCAGCAACAGTAGCTGTTTCTGGAGTTCTGGGCCTACAGACAGTGGGGAATTGAGCAGCTGACACAAAAGCCTGGGACAATACACCCACCACCACCACATCTGGAAACAGGGACCTGCCTTGACAAAGAGTTAGAAATTCAAGTATTTGACTGGGAAGATGAGCAAATAGTGGGAAAAAAACTTGGATTATAGAATATTACTTTGGAGACAAACAAGATCCAAACATACAACCAGAAGAAGATAACAAAGTCAAAACTCCTACATCAAAAGCCTTCAAGAAAAAATATGAATTGGTTGCAGGCCATGAAATTGCTCAAAAAAGGATTTTGAAAATCAAGTATAATACCTCAGGGGGGAATATGGGCATTCAATGAAATAGAGGACTTTCAAGCATTCTTGAAGAAAAGACCATAGCTGAATAGAAAATTTGATGTTCAGATACAAGAATCAAGAGAAACATGAAAAGGTAAAGAAGAAAGAGAAATCATAAGGGACTTATTAAAGTTGAACTGTTTATATTCCTACATAGAAAGATGATATTTGTAACTCATGAGACCTTTCTCAGTATTAGAGTTGTTGGAGGAAATAGAGATAGGTAGATAGGGAGATAGATAGAGAGATAGAGGACACAGGGTAAGTTGAATATGAAGGAATGATACGAAAAAAATAAAATTATGGAAGTGTTTTTCATAACTAAACATGTATAATTTACATTGAATTGGTTGCTTTCTCAATGAGGGTAAGTGGGGAGAGAAGAAAGGAGAGAATTTGTAACTCAAAGATTTAAAAACAAATGTTAAAAAATGTTTTTTACATGCAACTGAGAAGTAAAATATACAGGCATTGGGGTTATAGAAATCTATTTTGCAGGGGGTGGAGCCAAGATGGCATAAAGGAAGCAGAAACTTTTCTAAGTTCCTCCATGAATCTCGTCACTAAACTTTAAAAAGTGAATCTGAACAGATTTTAGAGTGACAGGATCCATTGGGAGACAGAATGTAGCAGAATCTAGATCACAAAAGTACCCACATGGGTCTGGGCAGGGGGAGTGTGGCTGCACCAGCATGGACTAGAGAGCAGACTACAGCAGAGTGAGAAGGAGCTCCAGTCAGTAGACTCACCCACCCCAAGGGCAATTTGCAGTAATCTCACCACAGGGACCAGAGGATCAGTCAGAACTGGGTAAGAGAAAGCACAGGGCCCACATCAGAAACAGCAGCTTTTCCTGGGGCTGTCAGCACACAGCTTGGAAGTTTAAAAATCATCTACCTGAATTTCCAGAAGCCAATATGGCAAAATAAACCCTAGCTTTTCAGATTTCCCCTCCCTAACCCAGAAAACCCAGAGATAAATGTCCCAGCTAGAGAAAATCCTAAAATAGTAGAAATAGCTTCAGGCTTTGAAGTCACTGGGAAAGGGTGCAACTGAGACAGTAAGGAGTCTGAAGTGAAGGGTGGGAGGGGTCCCAACAAGCCCCACACCAGCAGAGATCCAGAAGCCCAGGGTGGTGGAGTTTGCAAGCACTAACACAAGCCCAGGTGGGCCTTACAGGCACCAGGGGAATCTGTGGACACCAGTTCTGCTGGCTGCCAGCTGCTGAGCATGCCTGAAATGTAGCTCAGGGGCATAAAGGCAGAAATCTGAGGGGGCCAGACCACCCCTCCCCCACAGATTACTCTGTGAGCCTCAGGGTAACTCAGGGTAAAAACTGAGAGTCCTGGCCTTAGAGTCAGTCTAGACACCCAGAGTATACAGCACACAAAGTCAACAACCAGGCACGTAGCTCCCAGACTGAGAAGCTTGGGTCAGAGCCCTCTATACCCCAGAAGCAGAAGTACACTTTAGAGGTCAGGAAATAGCAATTACAATGGGCCAGAAGCAACGTGCAAAGGCAAGACCAAAGACAATTGAATCCTATTATTGTGAATGAGAAGAATCACTGTCAGGAGACACTATAGACTCTGTATCCATACCTGAGACCACAGAAGAAAATATGAACTGGTCTCCAGCCCAAAAAGCATTCTTGGAGAAGCTGAAGAAAGATTATGAAATCCAGATTAGAGAGGAAGAAGATAAATTTAAATCTTCAGTGAAAAACTGGAAAAAAAATCTCACTGAAGAAAACAAATCCTTAAATATAAAAATGTTGTGAAATGGGACAGGTTCAAAATCTAACTGGAGAAAATACCACCCTAAAAAAGGAGCTTCAAAACCTGAGGAAAATAATTCACTAAAAATTAGAACCAGTCAAATTGACGTTAAGGATTCTATGATACATCAAGAATCAGTCAAGCAAAACATGAAGATTGAAAAATTAAAAGAAAGTGTAAGATATCTCACTGGAAAAACAACTGACCTGGAGAACAGATCCAGGAGAGATGACCTAAGAATTATTGCTCTACCAGAAAGCCATGATGAAAAAAGCAGCCTGGACAATATCCTCCAAGAGGTTGTCAAATAAAACTTTCCAGAAGTCTTAGAATCAGAGGGTAAAATAGTTATTGAAAGAATTCACCATACTCCTCCTGAAAGAGATCCCAAATTGAAAATTCCAAGAATTATAGTGGCCAAATTCCAGAATTACAAGGTCAAGGAGAAAATACTGCAAGCAGCCAAAAAGAAACAATTCAAATACTGTGGAACCACAATCAGGATTACACAGGACTTAGCAGCTTCTACATTAAAAGATCAGAGGGACTGGAATTTGATATTTATTTCATAAGGCAAAAGACCCAGCAAAACTAAGCATAATATTTAGGGCAAGGAGATGGTCATTTAATGAAATAAGGGACTTCCAGACTTTCCTCATGAAAAAGCCAGAGTTCGATGGAAAATCTGATCTCCAATTACAAGACTCAAGAAAGACATGAAAATGTAAACAAAGAAAACTCATACTCACATGTACACACGCGCACGCGCGCGTGCACGCACACATGCACATAACTTGGGATTCAATAAGAGCAAACTGTTTACATCCCTATATGAGAAGCTGATACCTGTCAATACTGAAATGTTTATGATTACTGAGATCTTTAAAAGGGATATAGATAGATAGATAAGAGATTTTTTTCTGAAAAAAAAAACTTATTAAGGGATTCAAAGGGATTGTAGTGGGAGAAAAGGAAAGGATGAGGCAGAAAAAGGTAAATTATGCCCACAAAGAGGCATAAAAACATACTATAGTAGAAGGGAAGGAGGGAAGGAGATGAACATCATATAAACTTTATTCTCATTGGTTCTGGTTCAAAGGGGGATCAACATAATCAGTTAAATTTAAGATTATAATGTGAAAAAACACAAAATCTCATTTAAACAGGGAGAAAGGAGGGAGGGAGAGGAACACTGTATGAAATTTACTGTCAGTTTGGGGCCAAAGAGGGAACAACACGCTCTGAAAAGTACAGAAATCCATTGTGCCCAATAGGCAGTATGAGAGGTAAGAGGGAAATAAGAAAGGGGTAGGTGTTTAGAAGGGAGGGAAATAGTAGTAACGGGAAGGGTAGGTAAATACAGGGGTCACAGGCAAGGAATACTGAGGGAGGCAGTGGTCAAAAGGAAAACTCTGAAGGAGGAGAAGGGAGAAGGAAGAAACAAAAGCATAAATAGGGGAGGGAATAGGATAGAGGGAAAGACACAGTAATTATAACTGTGAATGTGAATGGGATGAACTCTCCCATTAAACCGAGGCAGATAGCAGAATGGATTAAAAACCATAATCCTACAATATGCTGTCTTCAAAAAACACATTTGAAACAAAGGGATACCCACAGGGTAAAGGTAAAAGGTTGGAGTAAAATTTATTATGCCTCAGCTAAAGTAAAAAAAAAGCAGGGGTAGCAATACTTATCTCAGATAAAGCAAAAGCAAAAATAGATCTAATTAAAAGAGATAAGGAAGGAAACTATATCCTACTAAAAGGCACCATTGAGAATGAAGCAATATCACTACTTAATATATACGCACCAAGTGGTATAGCATCCAAATTCCTAGAGGAGAAGTTAAAGGAATTAGAGGAAGAAATAGATAGCAAAACTATACTAGTGAGGGGACTTAATCTCACCCTCTCTGAACTTGATAAATCTAACCTCAAAATAAACAAGAAAGAAGTTAAAGAGGTCAGTAGAATTTTAGAGAGGCTGGAGAATTTCAGATCTCTGGAGAAAATTGAATGGGGATAAAAAGGAATATACTTTCTTCTCAGTGGTCAAAAACTGACCATAAACTAGGGCATAAAAACCTCACAATTCAGTGCAGAAAGGCAGAAATATTAAATGCATCCTTCTCAGATCATGATGTAATAAAAATTATATGCAATAGAGGGCCATGGAAATATAGGCTAAAAACTAATTGGAAACTAAACAATTTAATCCTAAAGAATGAGTGAGTCAAACAAGAAATTATAGAAACAATCAGGAACTTAATTCAAGAGAATGACAATAATGATGCAACATACCAAAGCTTGTGGGATGCAGCAAAGACAGTTCTTAGGGGGAGTTTTATATCCCTGAGTACATACATGAATAAATTAGAGAAAATGGAAGACAATGAATTGGGCATGCAATTGAAAAACCTAGAAAAAGAACAAATTTAAAATCCCCAATTAAACACTAAATTAGAAATAATGAAAACCAAAGGAGAGATTAATGAAATTGAAATTAAGAAAACTATTGAATTAATAAATAAAACTAAGAGCTGGTTTTATGAGAAAAAAAAAACAATAAAAGTGATAGACCCTTAGTCTATATGATAAAAAAGAAAGAAGAAAACCAAGTTATGAGTATCAAAAATGAAGAGGGTGAATCCACGTCCAATGAAGAGAAAATTAAAACAATAATTAGGAATTATTTCACCAAATTGTATGTACATAAACTTGACAATCTTAGTGAAATGGATGAATATTTCTGAAATTATCAACTGCCCAGATTAATTGAAGAAGAAATAAATTACTTAAATAACCCCATCTCACAAAAAGAAATCAAACAAGCCATCAGAGAACTTCCTAAGAAAAATCTCCAGGGCCAGATGGATTTACTAGTGAATTCTATCAAACATTTAAAGGACAATGGATTCCAATACTCTACAAACTACTTGGCATAATTAGTGAAGAAGGAGTCCTAACAAATTCTTTTTATGACACAAATAGGGTACTGATAATTGAATCAGGAAGAGATAAAACAGAGAAAGAAAATTATAGACCAATTTCCCTCATGAATATAGATGCAAAAATTTTAAATAAAATATTAGCAAAAACACTATGGCAACTTATCACAAGAATAATGCACTTTAATCGGGTAGGATGTATTCCAGGAATGCAAGGATGGTTTAATATTAGGAAAACCATCAGTATAATTGATCATATCAACAATAAAACTAGCAGAAACCATGTGATTATCTCAATAGATGCAGAAAATGCTTTTGACAAAATACAACATCCATTCCTATTAAAAACACTAGAAAGGATAGGAATAAATGGAGCCTTCCTTAAAATAATAGGCAGCATCTATTTAAAGCCATCAGCAAGTATTATATGTAATGGGGTGTCTGTCCACTCTCACCACTCTTATTCAATCTGGTACCTAGAAATGGTAGCAGGAGCAATTATAGAAGAAAAAAGAAATCAATGCAATCAAATTAGGCAAAGAAGAGACCAAGCTATCACTCTTTGAGGATGATATGATGACATACTTAGAGAATCCTGGAGAATCAAGTAAAAAAAAAAAACTACTTGAGACAATCAATAAATTTGGCAAAATTGCCAGATATAAAATAAACCCACACAAATTCTCGACATTACTATATATCTCTAATGAAATTCAACAGCAAGAGATAGAGAAATCCCATTTAAAGTCACTGTAGACATTATAAAATATTTGGGAATCTACCTGCCAAAACCAGCCCAGGACCTATATGAACACAACTATAAAACACTTTTCACACAAATAAAGTCAGATCTAACTAATTGGAAAAACATCAATTATTCATGGCTGGGTCGAGCTAATATAATAAAAATGACAATTTTACCTAAATCATATTACATATTTAGTGCCATACCAATCAATTTACCAAAAAACTACTTTATAGGGCTAGGAAAAATGATAACAAAATTCATTTGGAAGAACAAAAGGTCCAGAATATCAATGGAACTAATGAAAAGAAATGCTAGGGAAGGTAGACTAGCTTTACCAAATTTTAATCTGTATTATAAAGCATCAGTCATCGAAACTACTTGGTACTGGCTGAGGAATACAGTAGTGGATCAATGGAATAGATTGGGTACACAAGACTCAGCAGTCAATGACTATAGTAATATACTGTTTGATAAACCCAAAGACCCCAGTTTTTGACAAACTCAGTATTTGACAAAAACTGCTGGGAAAACTGAAATATAGTAGGGCAGAAACTAGGCATAGACCATTATCTAACACCATATACCAAAATTAAGGCTTAATGGGCACATGATCTAGGTATAAAGGATGATACTGTAAGCAATCTTGAAAAGCAAGGAATAGTTTACCTGTCAGATTTATGGAGAGGGGAAGACTTTATGACCAAACAAGAAATAGAGAGCATTGTAAAATGCAAAATGAATAATTTTGATAACATTAAATTGAAAAGTTTCTGTATAAACAAAGCCAATGTAACCAAAATTAGGAGGGAAGCAGAAAATTGGGAAAGAATTTTTACAACCAGTGTCTCTGATAAAAGCCTCATTTCTTTTTTGTTGTTGTTGTTGTTGTTTATTTTTAGTTTACAAGATTCATTTCCATAGTTCCTTGAGTTTCAGGTTTCCCTAAAAGCCTCATTTCTAAAATATGCAGAGAATTGTGTCAAATCTATAATAATGCAAGTCATTCCCCAATTGATAAAGGGTCAAAGGATATGAACAGGCAGTTTTCAGAGGAAGAAATTAAAGATATCTACAAGCATGTGAAAAAATATCTAAATCACTATTAATCAGAGAAATGCAAATCAAAACAACTCTGAGATACCACATCTCACCCATCAGACTGGCTAAGATGACAAAGCAAGAAAATGACAAATGCTGGAGAGGATGTGGAAAAATTGGAACATTGATATTTCAATTAGTTCCAACTAAAGCATTATTGGTGGAGTAGTGAACTGATTCAGTCATTCTGGAGTGCAATCTGGAACTATGCCCAAAGAGCTATAAATAACTTCATACTCTTTGACCCAGGAATACCACTTCTAGGGTTGTATCCCAAAGAGATCATAGAAGTGGGAGGAAGACCCATATGTACAAAAATACTTATGGCAACTCTTTTTCTGGTGGCAAAGAATTGGAAATTAAGGAGATGTCCTTCAATTGGGGAATGGCTAAACAAGTTTTGGTATATGAATGTAATGAAATACTATTGTGCTATAAGAAATGAGGAGGAATTGGACTTCACATTTAATTGGAGAGGCTTATATGAACTGATGCTGAGTGAGAAAAGCAGAACCAGGAGAAATCTGTACACAATTACAGACACAACTTATGTGTCGACCAGCTTTGATAGACTGAACTCTTCTCAGCTATGCAGGGTTATAAGACAACTCCAAAAGACTCATGATGGAGAGAGATGTCTACATTCAGAGAATGAACTAGAAAGAAAAGAAGTTTGAATGCAGATTGAAGTAAATTACATGCTCTCTTTCTTTTTCTTGTTTGGTTTTGTTTCCTCTTTCCCATTGTTCATTCCATCTGTTACAATCCTTTGCAATCTGACTATTGTCTACTGTGAAAGAATTTGCAGATCTTATACTTGATTGCATGCCACCAATGAGGGGAATTTGTGAGGGAGGAGAGGGAAAGGAAAATTTGAAATGGAAAGGATTGTGGAACTGAATCTTATATACTAAAAGTAAACAAATTAATGGACAAAAAAAAAAGAAATTAAAAAATTAACCAAAAAAAATCTATCTTGCCCTACAAGAAAGTAAGGAAGAAGGGTTATAAAAGGAAGAGTGGGCAGACTGGGGGAAGGGGTAATCAGAATGCATGCCATCTTGAGGTGGGGGAGGGGAGAGATGGGGAAAAAATTTAGAAGTCAAAATCTTGTAGAAATGAATGTTGAAAACTTAAAAATAATTTTTTTTAAATTAAGACTAGATGTCTAGTTAGTCCCATTACCTCTATTGTAATTTTGTATTCTCTGGATCTTCTGGTGAATTTTCCTTAAGAATGTGCTTTTCTCTCTTTGTAACAGTATGCTGACACACGAAAAGTCAGTCAGGAAACAAATATGTTATTTCTGCCCCATCCTCCAATTTGAATCTTTTATGCTGTGACTATGCTTCACATCTTTCCCATGATAAGTTCAATCAAGGACATTGAGTATTTGATGTTATGGATATTCAAATATTTCTAATATCTTAATTATTCTGATGCCTTATGGGCTTATTTGCTGATCTTTGTTTAAGAACTGATACTATCACCTTGTAGGTTGGCTTGAAATACTGCTGGTACCATGAAAACTGATCTTCCTTTCTCTAATAAAATGGTATGTTTGTTGCAAGTCATAAGTCATGGAATACCACCATATCTAAAGAACTAAAACTGAGAGTCATTTATAGGGTAATGCCAAGATTCATGGTGGTTATGATTAGGCTATAACAAATTACAACCAAAATTGTATAGTAGAAATCATCAGAGATATACATCCAGAAAAGGAAGTGAGTCACCATGTAATACCAGTGAGAGATAACAGTCAATAAACTACAGCAGGGCATCTTAACCTAAAAGCCCATGAATTTTTTTTTTGCTTTTTTTGGAAGGTGGGGGGAAGCAGGGCAATTAGGGTTAAGTGACTTGCCGAAGGTCACACAGCTAGTAAGTGTTAAGTGTCTGAGGCTGGATTTGAACTCAGATCCTCCTGACTCCAGAGTTGGTACTCTATTCACTGGGCCACCTAGCAACCCCAATGAATTTATTTTAATGTATTTTATTAGATTTGTTACAATATAATTGGTTTCCTTTGTGACCTATATATTTCCTTTATTTTATGCATTTTAAAACATTATCCTGTGAAGGGGTCTGTAGAATTCATAACTCTGCCTAAAGGCTCCATGGCACATGAACAGTTAAGGAACCTGATCTAGAGAAAGGATTCCAACAAATTGGATGGATTCCTTTATGGTTTTTAACAGGATATCACAGACAAGACGAGATACTGATGCATTAGAATACTGACCCTCAGTGTTAGTACCCACAACAGTGGAGTTGGAAATCGATCAAAGTATAAAACCATTGGCACATTCCCTTAGCTTTGAACTCTGATCAGTATCAGTTCCCAGTCTATCTATCTCAGTCCTTGGATACTGATATGCCATGAGCACTCCACTAACTAACCTACCCAACCTTCATATTATGTCTGCCCTATACCTGGTTCAAGCCTTTTCTCTTCCTATCTTAATGTCCCCTCTTGATCTGCCACCTTAGAATTTCCCTAATCAGTGTCATAACTGAGGCATTCTAGCACCTAAAACAAATTCAGTTAGGGTAGGGGGAAGGGAAAGTGACAGAGACCTCGGGATAGTCCAAGGCCAGTGTGTACTAACATGACTGGGATCCATGTGGCCATAATCCCCAGGCTATATAGTACAATAGGAATCTCTCCCAGTTAGGAACAGATGCACTAAGAAAGGAGTAAGGTCCTAGTGTATTGGTCCCAGGATAGGAGAATGTCATCAGTGAGACTCTTGAGGTTTAGTGGGTAACTCAGAGTTGGAATGGGGAATGCTTTCTCTCCATAGTGCACTGAAATGAAAAGCGGTGCTTCTCCATAGAAATCTTCCATATTTCATGCTCTTCTGACACTCTAACAGATCCTTGCCAACCAGGGAGACAGCATGCTCCCCAGAAATTGGCAACCTGAAAAGGAAGTATACTCAGCATCCATTTAGTCATGTTATGTTCCTGCCCCTAATTAGTCAGGTTTCTCTTGGTCCTGCCCAACAGCTTTCTTACTTTGATCTTAGAGAATCACATTTCGCTAAATACCCAAAGCTCAGATAGTGATCTTTCTAGTTTTGAGTGGATGCCAACAGAAGAAAAAAAAACTATGCAGAATTTGAGTGTTAGATGTCAAAAAAAAAAAAAAATTCCCCAGGAGATATAGGTTCTATTTTCAGTAATGCTCAACTTCTAGTGAATGTAAATCCTATAAAATGTCAATGAACTTCATTTGATAGGAGGAGAGATCAATTTGAGGTCAGAAGACCCACAATCACAATGATCTCCCTGAATATATAGACAGCAGTACAGAAAATGACCTGAAGGGCCTATAGATCTAAGCAAAAACTGGTTTTATCATAAACCAGATAGTAAGAGTTGCTTCCCCAAACAACTTGCTGTTTTTCATTAAGGAATATTTACTTCCTGTGCAGGCATTGGCTCATTTTCCTTGTTAACTCTTACTTACTGTAACATTGCTGGTTTTTTGTTTTGTTTTGTTTTTTTACCTTTCCTTCTGGGGTTCTACTGAAATTAGCCCCAGTCTGTTCAGTGTCACTAATTAGAATATAATTATGAGAAGTATAAGAAAAAACGGAGGAGGGGAGTGCCTCCATAGCTGAGTTTCTAAGCTCTAGTATTGTTTCCATGCCAACAAATATCAAGTGAAAGGTATTAGGATCAGCAGTAGTTTTCAAGGGAAAGTACTGTTAATTTTACTTCAACTCTCCTCTGAGGATAGGGAAGTTTGGGGAGGGAGGAGAAGAACATATGAGACTATTTTTCACACAAAAAAAGAAATACAACAACAAAAACTCAGCTTCCCCTGTACCCTTCAAAGAGCCTTAGGGGGCAAATAAGATAGCAATAGGACAGACATTATAATGCTTTTTCTACTGCCCAATTTATAGGATATTTGAACATATACAAGAGATGTATGTTATCATACAATCTAAACCAATACAATCCAGCAAATATTGATTAAATGTCTACTATGTTCCAGGAACTGGTAATATAAAAACAAAATGAAAAAGATCTCCTGTCTTCAAGGAACTTGTATTCTACTGGGTGGTGCAGTGAAGAGAGATGGGTATTAAATATCATTCCTCATATGGATCAGGACAATGCCGGGCGGGGGGAGGGGGGGATTTTCAAATGTTCACATTTTTTTAAATGTAGAAAGAACACAGATATCTTTTTTAATTGAAACACTTGTAATTCTAGAGGAATCCATCAACAAAAAAGGGGAAGGAGGTAAAGGAACATTTTCTATAAATGAATGACAGTCCTTTCAAATAAGGAAAAAAAGATAACAAAATGACTTGGGGCATGAGTAAACACTGAAGGATAGGGAGAGACAAATTTGAAGGCATCATGAGACATGGAAAGGTTATACATTTCCTGGGGGAGAGCTGAGGAATATCTCAGACAGGAGTAAAAGTGTACACAAGAGGAAATGAGCACAGCCCCTCGGAGGGCCCTGAGATCAGGAATGGTTCATACAGATCCCAGGATCACAGACCCAGAGCTAGAAGGGAACTGAAGATACCATCTGGTCCAAAACCCTCCTTTTATAGAAGAGGCCCCGGGAGACAGAGAAACTTACCCAAGATCACAAACACAGCAAGCATCAAAGAGACGACTGCCATTTTGACATCTCTCAAGATAGCACATATTTGTCTCAATATGAAGACAAAGAAAAAAACAAGTTTGGGCACCTGCTATGTTCATTTGGGAACAAGAACTTTCCCTGGAGTCTACTTTATTTTTCAGTTACACCCACATCCATCTGAAAAGGACACATAAGCAGCTATTGAAAGGTCATGACTATTCCATGTTTCACCACTTCTGAATACTAATAAAATGAAAGATGAGCAGCTTGCTATCGAATAGCTATATAATAGTATCATGGAAAATTAATTTCCAATTTAATTAAAGGCATAATGTCAATTTAAACCAGCATGGAGCCTAAGCAAAATGGCAGATGATTTAATTCCATCAGACTTCCCAGATCCTCCCATGTAATAGAATGATTTATACTGAGAAAACCCTTTTGAAAAAAAGAAAGAATAACTAGAGGATGCTTATGGAATACTGGAACAAAGTCAGAATCATAACTGCCATTTTTAATGCACCATAGAACACAGATGATCTTTGTAATATTGATTTCAAAAACATTTTGTTCTTCATGTTAATGCAAAAAAAAATTAATGGAAACACTGACCTAATCAGGAGACCTGGGTCCTAGCTCCACCACTGCTTATATCACAGAAATAAGCATTTGTTGGATTGAACTTCATTTCCTCTCTCTGAAATTCAGTTTCCTTTCACATAATACTACCACTACTAGATATGATTTCTATAAATGCTTTTAATAATTATCATCATCATCCCAAAGTCCAGCCTAATATCTGTGTTGTAAAGGAGGACATAGTATGAGGCAAGAGCAAAGTAAATAAGTCATTTGAGGATTTGAGGACCTTGAGTGCTCTGAGACTGATTATAGTGGCTGTGGAGGGCAGGCAGAAACCCTAAAATGCAGGTCAAGGAGCACATTCCAGCTCTGATGATAACATTGATTGAGTTAGCATCCCAAGAAATGTGATGAAATTCTCATGAATTTCCAAAATTGCCAGGGTTGCATAAGTTTGCAGAACAGCCCTATAGGAAACCATTGTGGTGATCAGCTTGACAGAAAGTATAGTGGAAGCAAGAGGGGTTTCTTCATTTGCTGGCACACAAGAAATCAAGTTATATCAGCACACTTTTTTGGCAAAGCCTGTCCTGCTCCAAACCTTTATTCTTTATTCACTGGCAGACAACGGATATTTAGGGTTTTTGTTAGGAGCCAGGTAGTAGTTAAACTGGCAACAGAGGCAGGATGCTCCAAAATGGGATAGGGTTAGGAGGTAAACTGTTATAATAGTTTATAGTAACTGAGTGAGCATATATAAACCTACTAAATTCCAGCTTAGGTGGACCTAGTCATCCTGTTTTTTAAATTAGATCTTATCTACCATTATATAGTCTAAGGTCTTATATGCTAAAAGATGTGTATAGCAAAGATGACACACAGGATTAAGCTGATGTTTTCAAGAACCTCTTTTATGATAACTCCCCTTGATACTACACACACACACACACATACACACACAGACACACACACACACACACAGAGTCTACCCCATTTATGCCTGTGAGAAATGGACATCAATAAATAGTCAACATACACATTTATCCAAGAGACAGTATAATAATATTCTACGAAATATGTTTAACTTCCTAGTCTCCAGAATGCTTGGACTCAGAAACGTAGCTTACAACTTTTGAAAGACTCTCAAACATTTTGTGTATTAAAAGGGCATTGGAATAAAATTCTGAACATCTATGTCTCATTCTATAAAAGTCACATAACCTCTTCATGTATGTTTTATTTTTATATAATTGCTTTGCTTTCCATTGAACAATTAAAACTTTCCCAGAAATATGAATGCATATAAATTTATAATCTAAGCTTCAAATATGTGTGTGTGTGTGTGTGTGTGTGTGTAAAACACCTCAGAGTACTAAAGACACCAGGTATTTGCCATCATTTTGTTCTAAAACAATAGTCCACAGGGGCAAAGTCAAGATGGCAGAGGAGAAGCAGGACTTCCTCAGAGCTCCAGCTTTCACCTCTTCTAATTCATATAAAAGTGACTCTGAACAAACTTTGGAGCTACAGAACCCACAAAATGACACAGAGAAGCTAACATTCCACTGAGGACAGCCTGGCAGGCCAGCAGGAAGTAGCCAGTGCAGCATTCTGGGAGCCTAGCCCAACCATTCAAGAGCCTAAGTTTTAGCCTCAGGGTGGCCTGACCAGCCCAGGCTAGAGGGACTTAAGATTACCAGAAGCTGTTGTAGTTTCCAGAATTATCAACCCATAGATGCTAAGAAAAAAGTGAGAGGTCAGTGCAGTGTGGACTTTGGGATCTCTTAGTTTGGGAATGTGATTGGCCTTTATTCCCTAGAAGGAGAAGCCACTGAGGGGCTGCAGCCATGCATCCACTGCCACATGGCAGCTTCAGCTCCTGGCCTGCAGATTGTAGGGGAACCAAGCCACCAGTCTAAAGGGTAATCAATCTTGTTTTGACCTTCTTGGATCTGGATTGTGGTCTAGGGTGGAGGTCATGGGGTGTGCATCCAACTTGCCAGAGGGTGTGGAGGCTTGAGAGAGGGCACCCAACTAATACTTTCAACAGCTGAGAAAACCCCAGCATTTGGGATAAAACTCCCCTGTCTGATAGCAGAGTCCTACTGGGGCAAAAAGCTCAAAACTCAAGTATTTGAGTGGCAACATGAGCAAACAAGAGAAGCAAAGCAAGCAGAGCAACCCAACTTTACACTCTTATTTTGGGGACAAAAAAGATCAAATCATAGAACAGGAGGAAGACAGCAAAATCAGAACTCCTGCATCCAAAGCTACCAAGAAAAATATGAAATGGTTAGAGGCCATAGAGGACCTGGTCTCAGGATCTTCATCATTTAGCCACCACATCTGAGAAGTACTACAATAACCAAAGTGTTTCATCCAAGTCCATAATGTTTCTTTTTTAGGTATTCAAATGTATTTTAGGTATACCTGTGCTTTCTATCCCTCTCAGTCATGAGACTAATAATCTGATGGTATTGAAAGAACCTGAAAAAGCATAAAGAGCTACATAATTGGAAATAGCTCCCTGCTTTTTTATGACCATAATTGGAGACAACCAGCAATATTCTGCATAGAATTTAGAGCAGAATAGGTCTTTCCAGAAATTCTAAGCCAACCCCTTCTTCTTGTAAACAAGAAAATTTAACTGAGACCCAGAAAGGTGAGGAGAATTGTTAAAAGTGTGGCTTCTTCCAGGGAGACTGAGAACTAAAAGATGGGGTCTGATTCTAAAGTCAAAACTCTTCATATTATTCCATGCTGCTTTTCAGAATAAGGGTGTATTCAAGCTCTTAAGTTTCTCTATCAACACTAGTCATATATTAAGCTACCTAATGTCACACCATGTGCCTTGAAGAAGATTGCCTGAACCATGTTTTCAGTCTGGATAAAAAGGGGACTGATGTGCAGAAGCAGAAAATCAAAGTTCTGGCCACCATTAGAGAGCAAAAGTAAATTTGAAAACTATTTTCTATAACATATTTTCAAATTGAAAAAATAAATCATGGTTCCTCTAATTTCCAAGGATGGAATTTGCCTGTTCTAGAGCTAAACTTCTCCACTTTCAGAGAGGATTTAATTTGGAGAAGTCTGCTCATAATCACAGAACTGTGTAAATATCACAGAATTTTAAAAAATTGAAACAAAATACGGTCTTTTTCATTTAAATATGTAGTGAACACAAGATTGACAATTTTGCTCTCTAAGAAATCATTCCTAAAAGATGTCTTTTATCACAAAGAACCAGATGGAAGGTCGGCTTCCTGTATAAACAAATTAAAAGTCCTTGCATAGAAGGTTACAGGACAATTGTGTACCGCAGCACAATATCATATGACAAAATACCAATACATTCTCTGCCATAAGTTGATAGATGAGAAATTACCCTTTTGTGTAATGCTTTCCTTCTCAAGAAAGACCACTGAGTAAAAAAAAAATTGTTATATTCCAAAGTCAAAAGCTCCCTCAAGCATCATAGCAGAATTCTCTGAAACAATACATGTTCAAAAAAATAAAAAGCCCAATCTATCTTTCATTTACAAACAAGCTAATTGCAATACAATGGAATAAAAATATACAGATTTGGGGTATGTAGGTAAGAGAGGGAAGATGGAAAGGATATAATGACTACATACACTTGATTTAGAATTCCTATGACAATAGTCTCTAGCAAGCACAGGTCTTTTGATGGGATTTAACAAATAAATGAAGAAAAACAGATATGTGATATCTTGTCATAATCTGCTGTATTATATATAGTATCTAGTATGTACAATTTCTTTTTATTTATTTTTCAGTCTGAACTTAATAAATATTTCTATTCTACTTGATAAAAGAGTAAATAAAAGTGTTAATATCTAATATGTCTTACTTGGTTTTTTTTTTGTTTGTTTAAAATATAGTGTGATCCAAAAGCTTTAGTGCAGTTTTAAGCTATTAATATTTAAAATAAAACTAAGATAAGTTCCACATGTAACTTTCATTGTGCTTCTTTATGAGTTGTTCATTTTCAGTTCTCCTGTGCTCTTTAAAAAAAATACTTTAGGGGGCGGAGTCAAGATAGCAGAGTAGAAACAGGACTTCCTCTCAGCTCTAGCTCCCAGCACTTCCAATTCATATAAAAAATGACTCTAGACAAACTTTGGAGCTACATAACCCACAAAATGATTCAGAGAAGCTTACCTCCCACTGAGGACAGTCTAGCAGGCCAGCAGCAAGCAGCCAGTGCAGCACTCTGGGAGCCAAACCCAGCCTGCACAAGCCAAAGGTTCTAGCCTCAGGGTGGCCTGACCAGACACCAGATGGAGGGACTTAAGATCACCAGCAGCTGTGGCAGTTTCCAAAATTATCAACCCATAGATTCCAAGGACAAAGTGAAAGGTCAGTGCAGTGTGGACTTTGGGACCTGAGAATTCAAGAGTGTGATCTGGCCTTTGCCCCTGGGGTAAGAAGCGGCTGAGGCACCTTGGCCCTGTAGCCGATGCCACATGGCTGCTTCAGAACTCCTGGTCTGCAGATTGTAGGGGGACCAAGTGACCAGTATGACGAGTAATGACTCTTGCTTTAACCTGCTTGGATCTGGATTTCTGTCTAGGGTGGAGGTCCTGGGCTTCCAGAGCTTGTGGAGACTTGAGAGAGGGCATCCAACTAATATATCCAGGAGCTGTGAAAACCCCAGCATTTAGGATAAAGCTCCCCTTTTTGGTGGCAGAGTCCTACTGTGGCAAAAAGCCCAAAAGTCAAGTAATTGAGTGGCAACATGAGCAAAAAAAGGAAGGAAAGCAAACATAGCAATCCAACTTTACACTCCTATTTTGGGGACAAAAAGGATCAAAGCATGGAACAGGAGGAAGACAGTGAAGTCAGAACTCCTGCACCAAAAACTTTAAAGAAAAATATGAAATGGTTACAGAGCACAGAGGAGCTTAAAAAGGATTTTGAAAATCAAATAAGAGAAGTGTAGAAAAATTGGGAAGAGAAATGAGAATAATGCAAGAAAAGTATGAAATGAGAGCCAACAACCTGACCGAAGAAAATAACACCTTAAAAATAGACTAACTCAGATGGCAAAAGAGGCTCAAAAAGGCAATGAGGAGAAGAATGCCTGAAAAAGCCAAATTTGCCAGATGGAAAAAGAACTCAAAAGCCAACTGAAGAGGATAATTCCTTCAGAATTAGATTGGAGCAAATGGAAGCTAGTGACTTTATGAGAAATCAAGATTCTATTGAACAGATCCAAACAAATGAAAAAATAGAAGGCAATGTGAAATATCTCACTAGAAAAACCACTGACCTTGAAAATAGATGCAGGAGAGATAATTTAAAAATCATTGGACTACCAGGAAGCCATGATCAAAGAAAGAACCTAAATATCATCCTTCAAGAAATTCTCAAGGAAAATTGCCCTGATGTTTTAGAACCAGAGGGCAAAATAGAGGTTGAAAGAGTCTACCAATCACTTCCTGAAAAATATCCCAAAAAGAAAACTCCTAAAAATATTATATCCAGGTCCCAGAGTTCCCAGATCAAGGAGAAAATATTAAGAGCATCCAGGAAGAAACAATTTTAATATTGTGGAAACACAATCAGGATAACTCAGGACCTGGCAGCTCCTACATCAAGGGACTGAAGGGCTTGGAATATGATATTCCAGAGGTCAAAGGAGCTGGAATTAAAACCAAGAATCATCTACCCAGCAAAACTGAGTATCATGTTCCAGCAGAAAATATGGTCATTCAGTGGAATAGAGGACTTTCAAGCATTCTTGAAGAAAAAATCAGAGTTGAATAGAAAATCTGACATTCAGATATAAGAAGCAAGAGAATCTTGAGAAGGTAAACAGGAAAAAGAAATAATAACCAACTTATCAAAGTTGAACTACTTATATTCCTAAATGGAAAAAACGATAATTGTAACATGTGAAACCTTTCTCAGTATGATTATAGTTGAAGGGAATAGAAATGTATGTGTGTGTGTATGTGTGTGTTTCTGTGTGTACATATATATATATGTGTGTGTGTGTGTGTGTATACATATATGTATGTATGTGTGTATATATGTGTATATATGTATACATACATATATACTTCTAAAAAGCAGTGTATATGGGCATATGAATACATATGTGAATGTGTGTATATGTCTATAGGTATACATAGACAGAGGGCACATGACCAATTGAATAGGAAGGGATGATACTTAAAAGGTGAAATTAAGAAATGAGAGAGGAATATAATAAGAGGAGATGGGGAGAGACAGAATGTGGTAAATTATCTCATATAGAAGAGGCAAGAGAAAATTGTTACAATGGAGGGGAAGAATAGGAAGGCAAAAGGGAATGGGTCAACCTTATTCTCACTGAATTTGGCTTAGGGAGGGAATGTCATACACACTAAATATGGTATCTATTTAGTAGATACCTTCAGGAGAGTAGAGGGGAAGGGGAAGAGAGGGGGGATAATGGAAGGAATAGCAGGCTGGGAGGGAGGGCAGTTGGAAGCACACACTTTTGAAAAGGGACAGAATCAAAGTAGAGAATAGAACAAGTTAGGGGTCGGATAGGATGGAGGGAAATATAATCAGTCTTTTACAATGTATCCACTATGAAAATGTTTTGCATAGTTACACATGTACAACCTATATTAAATTGCTTATCTTCCCAGTGAAGGTGGATGATGAGGGAGAAAGGGAAAGAATCTGGAATCCAAAGTTTTAAAATCAAATGTTTAAAAAAAAAAAATATATATATATATATATATATATATATATATATATATATATATATATATATACACATATTATTATTTTACATGTAACTGGGAAATGAGATATACAACCACTAGGGCATAGAGATCCACCATGCCCTACTGGAAAATTGAAGGGGAATAGGGGAAGATATGGGACAGAGCAGATTGGGGTAGGGTATATTCAGTGGGAACACTATTTTGGGGTGGTGGGTAGGGAAACTTGGGGAGAAAATTTGTAACTCAAAATCTTGTGGAAATAAATAATGTAAAATAAAAAATAAAAAAGAGAAAAATTGAAAAATACTTTAATGCCTTTTCTTTCCTTCCCTTCTTTCATTTTTTTCTTCTTCCTTCCTTTATTTCTTTTCTTTCTTTCTTTTTCTTTTTTTTCAATTCTATTCCTGCCCCTTCTACCCAAAACTGGAAAAAAAAAAGGAAAAAAATCCTGTATAGCTTGTATATTTTCAACACAGATTCAAACTCAAAAGTGTTTACCTACTGGTATGGTTTCACTCCACTTTCAAAGTTACAGACACTATACAGACGATACTTGGGAAATGTAGATTGAAAAAGATTCCTGAAGGGAAGTGTTCTCTGAAGGTACTATTATAAAATAAGAGTAGCTACAATGAAGACACAATCAGAGCTCTAGATTTGAAGTCAACAAGCCCTGGGTTGGAATCTAACCTCAACACCTAGAAGTTGTTTGACTTTGGGCAAGTCATTTAATCTCTCTTTAAGCTTCAGTTTCCTTATCTGTGAACTAAGGATAATAACAACACCTATTTCACAGTGTTCAGGTGAAATAATATCAGTAAATTACTTCACAAACCTTAAAATATTACCGAAATATAACCTATTAATAATCACAATACCCATAATCATGAAAAAATAAGATGAGTACTGCAAACCAATTTCACTAGAGCATGAATTTCTTTAACCTTTTTATGTCATGAGTGCCCTGGGCAGTCTGGTAAGACCTAATTGTTACAAAAATCTGGGGCATTGTTCTGGTGAGAGGTGTGAACTGACAATGAGATAGGTTAAAATGATGTATTATTAGAGCCAAGCATAATATAGGAAAGTAGAAACATTAAGTAAGGTACAGATTCACATATGGCCTACCTTGCCCCCCATCGTCCTATAGGCTGGGTGGCAGCTTTTGGTGATTACATGAAAGAGTAGTGTAGTTTAAGGCCCAGAGTTCCCAGGGTTCTTAGGTTTACCTAGTGTTTTCAGACAAAGGGTTTGTTGTGGACACTGGTGGGGCAACAGGGTCAGGTGGCATGGGCTAGTAGTAAAAGGGGACAGAGTTATAAAAACTAACCAGGAAAGACTATTCAAGATGAGAAAGGTAGACATCAGCAAGCTTGCTGAAGAGTTTCAGCAGTCAGTTTTAGCTAGAAATGAGTGTAGGTTAAATCTAAACTATAATATTTAAATATAATAACTCCTCTGGTTATTCAATATGGATCTTTTTGAGAATGTTTTAAATTGCACAAAATAAAATACGTGACATTACAAGGAAAACTAATTATACTGAATTATAGTTATCATTTTTTTAACTTGATGTGCCCCTAGTTAAGAACCCCTGCTACAAAAAGGGCAGAGCTTAGTATATATTTATAATGAGACTATTGAGCCAAAAGACCTAAATAACTTGTCCAGAAAAAAAAAAATTTCTGAAACTGTTTCATTTGATTATATATGAAAAGGGTTTTTCGACCTTTAGCATGTATCAAAAACACCAAAAATTCCCATCAAACAAGGTGAATAGTTCTTTGCTAAGGTCTTGTGAAAATTACAAATAACCTTTCAAACATTCTAGGCTAAATTGGAATTCAGCTGTGCTATAACTTGTACCCATATTCTCCCCCTCCATGCTTCTCCTACAATCTATTTTGGAATGGGTTTTCTTACATACAAACAGGGTCCTCTTAGGGCAAAAACAGTGTCTATGACTTATTATGCTCTGTTGCCCCAAGTCAGTTTTGTTCCCAATAAAATGATCTGAAAATTTTTGCTGGCTATGGGAAGAGTTGGCTCTCTTCACCATAGACTTTGATGGAAAGGACCTTCTGGGTCACAAAGTCTATTCCCCTACTAATGGAGGCAAGAAAACAACCATCTATTTTCTAGATCTTTTGACTGCTGAATAAACAGCATAGCACAAAACAAAAAAAGTGTCTTCACAGATGATTTTGTGAAGAAGCTGTCTACCCTATTGTTTTTCCTTTGAATCACAAATCCATCTAAATATGGTATTGGACAGTAAAGTCGAAGAACTTTGGGCTCATCAAATAACAAGTATGATATAGGTCATATTTGCAGACTCAGAAAACATGACAATTTTCCTTAAGGGAGATTTATTGCCTTTTTTAGTTACTTTCATTGATTTTCCTTATTTCTACCTATGTTTCCTTCTACACTGCAATATTCCATTTTCAACTTGGCTACTTATATTTTTCACCTGCCTTCTGCTAACCTAAGGTTTTATTTTTGTTGTTGTTTTAATGAATTATTATTTATTTGGAGTGACCTTACTATCCTGTCCCTTTTTTCCCCTAACTTTCAGGTGAAAATTTCTTTCAACTAGCCACTAGAAACAGGAGCCGAGGTCAACTATCTAACACACATTAGAAAAAAAAAATTTAATTCAAATTTCCAGATAGGCATGATTTTTCCATCCCCAAAATGATACTATGATAATGATGCTATATTTTAATACTGATAATACAGATTAGTGAAAATGTCTGATTAAATTCTAACTATATTTATCTCATAAGATAAAGAAAAATTGCATGGTACATAGACACTTTCCATTCATCCCCCCCCAAAAAAATTATAGCTGGATTTAAACTAGATAATCTTATACAGTTAATATAAATCCCTTAAGGGAATACCCTCTTTTCTCTGTTAGTCTTTGTATCATCAGAGCATAGCAAAGATCCTGCAAATTCATTTAGAGCAGGGACTGCTATTGATTTGATGTTTTGCCTTTCTTTATATCTTCAGTGTTTAACACACTGCCTACACATGGTAGGTGTTTAATAAATTCTTACTGAATTGATATGGTAAGTACCTATGTAGCAAGAATATCCTTGCTCAATATCCTAATGTCTAGAGGCTACATCTTCCCCTCAGGAGGGATTCTGATGGATATTTCAATGTTTTAGAGTGTCTCTTGCTTACTACTGCTGTTAGATCCCAGTGAGTAGCACCCTGGTCACATTTAATATTTAACATCAATTTATTTCAAAGATATTACAAAAACAAAAGTCCATATATTTCTTTCCAATATCTCAGGTACATACTCTCCCTTAACCCACCCTAGTTTTTGGGAATAATGAACTCAAATGTAGTTCAGTTTCTGCTTAATAATAATCCTAGTAATTCATATGTAGAAATGATAAGACATACAAATGAACCACCATCTCACCTATACTCAAGCTAAATCCTGAAGGTGATACACAAAGGCCACTTTCCTCCCTGACCTTTCAAAAATCACAAGGTTGGAGCTGCCCTATTAATCTCATTTATCTAAAATGGAAGTTAAGCAGAAACAAAACATGGAAGCCCATTTCACAGGGCCACATGTCAGACTCAGCAAAGAGATCCCAAGGCCATTCTATTTAAAACATTGTCTTTCATCAGATGAGAACAATCTGGAGCTGAGAGCAAAGGGATGGAAACAAAAATGAGCATCAGAAATTAAGAATGGCCAAAGTTCTGGTCACTGATTCTCTATTTTAACGCTTCCTCCACCAATCAAAGAGATACCATATGATTAGCTAATAGAATGTTGATACGTGCCCCAATATTTCTGCAAGGCCCTTCCATTACAAGGTATCACAACTTTCCTGGAATCAAGCTCCTACCTAGCCTCTTCCACATGGATAGATACTATCAGATATCCTCTCTGCATGTGTAACACTTCCATCATACATAATAAATATTTAATTGAATTGAATCTCAACGGATGTTTTCACCAAGGATACAAATAAAGAAATTTGTAACAAAGACTAGAAACAGATGGAGAGAACAGAAACTAGCTCAAATCCACCTAGGAGGTAGTGATTCTTTTGGCATTTTTTCCAACACAAAGTTAACATTTAAAAAAAATTTTCTAATGTCCTACTCATTTTGGACATGTTAAATATCATTTTAAACTGACTTATCTGCCATTCTGATGGGGTCCTTGTGATATATATATATATATATATATATATATATATATATATATATATATATATATATATATATATATATATATATGTCTGTAGTATCAATCTGTAACATCAGTTTGTAAATGGGGTGCTTTGGGATCTATGTCTGTAAAATCAATTTGTAAAAGCAGTCTGTAAGATCACATTTCCACCCCCCCAGCCTCAGAGCATTGACTTTGCCCCTTCCCCCTTCCAGTGCTCTGCCCAGCAACATCTCATGACCTGTTTATCTCTGCTTGAAACAATAAGTTATGTAAATGTTATCTCCCTTAGTTAGAGTGGCCAGCCCCACCATGAATTCTTCAATACCTTATCTATAGGGTAACTCCTTAGTCAATTATATACCCACACTGTCTCTGATGACCTTGGTCGGTGGCAGACTGGGTACTCTTTGGTGACAAATCAGGCCTAGAACCACACCTCCAGCTAGACCCCCTCTTGAGCTATTTCCCAGTGAATCATGGGCAATACACCTGCGCAGTTGATATTAAAAGTGTATGGTCCTTTGAGCACTGACCACTCCTTAACTCCTCCCTGATCCCACCCTTACTCACCTAGTTAGCATAATTGACCCCTTAAAACTATGCCTGCGGCCTCTGCGAGTTTGCAGGTTCCATAAGAATCTAGCCCGCTGTTCTCTACAGCGTAACAATAAACTTCACAATTTCGGCTTCAGAGTTTGCTTGAGCCTGGTGAATTCCTTCCAGACTGGATGCCAGGAGAGGTATCCCTGGCAGAACCACTTACCCTACCCCCCCTCCTTATCACCCTTCCCTCTTCAATTCTATCAACCAAATATTCTATTAATAGATATTTCAAGCCATCTATAATATAACAGTTCTCTGCCCATAATTACAGCCCAACCAAAATCTTGTAAAATACTTTCATAATGGTCTTAGTCTTGTTACATATATTTATTTAATAGAGAAAAAACATTACTAAGGCAGCTAGGTACACAAGAAAAAGCTGAATGAAAAAAGTTCCTTGCTGTGAATCTATCACTTTTGCTTGTACAGTTGTCAAATCAGTTGAATTATCTTTTGATTTTGTTTTACTGTTTCTTTTACCTCTTATGTACTCTTCCAGAAGTACAATTTTATCGATGACTACATCTTTTAAAATTATTTTCTATGAAAATGTACATGTAGTTTAGTTTCATTATTTTCTCATACTTTCTTTACTGATAAGAGATATTTATATACTGATATCATATCCTCCCTCACTGAAACCAGTTTTATTTTTTCCCCACTGAAATATAGTTTTTAAATTCTAAAACTACAACGCCAAAGATATGATCTTACATAGTCAAGAAGAAGGTGACCTATCAAGAAACACAAATATGAAATGCACTGGATTATTCAACCCAAGGTAAGAGAACCACAGAAAAAGCATAAATAAGACATTATTTCAAGAAAATATTGGATATACATATGTGTTTCAAAGTAAATCAGGCTTTGTTGAAAAAGAAGACACCCAGATAATAAGAACATATTTTCTAGAAGGGCATAGAAATTTGAATGAATATTTGGCATATCACAATAATGTGTATATGTGAGATAGAGGGAGACAGAGAGGGAGAAGGAAAGGGAGGGTTGAGGTGATGAGATAAGTCTTCCTGGGGCCTTTGATATGCAAAGCTGCTTAGAAGTAAAACAAAGGCAATCTAAAAATTACCTTTGGGGAGGTGGAGCCAAGATGGTATGGAAAAGGCAGGATTTGTCTGAGCTCCCCTGCTTCCCTCAAAACCTTAAATCAAGCCTCAAAACAAATTCTGGAGCAACAGAGCTCTCAAAAAGACAAAGAAAACAAATTTTTAGACCAATATATAGAAGGATCTCAGGACAGGCTGTCTCACTTGGGTAAAAAGAGCACCACTCAGCACAGGAAGCATCCAGGGAAGGCCAGCAAGAGGACTCTAGATCCAGGACATCTCTCATCCCGCCCCCTACCCAAGCCGTTGCCAAGAACTGTCAATTTCACCTTTGCAACATCTCTCCATTTTGCCTCATTCTCTCCTCTGACATAACTACCACTCTTGTGCAGGCACTCATCAACTCATATCCGGATTATTTAAATAGTCTGCTGGTCAGTCTCCCTCCCTCAAGTCTCTCCCTGCTCTCCTATTAATCCTCCATTTAGGCACTAAAGTGTTTTTCCTAAAAATTACAGGTAAACACACACACACACACGTGGCTCCCTATTGCCTCTAAAACCAAATACAAAAAGCTCTGTTTGACATTCAAAACTCTTCATAACCTAGCTCCCTCTTATACCTTACTCCCCGACACATATTTTAAAATCCAGTAACTGACCACTTGAATGTTCCATGAATGAGACGCTCCAACTCTCTTCTCCTAACATTTTCTTTAGCTATTTCCCATGCCTCAAATGCTCTCCCTCTTCTGCTCCAACTAATTGATCAAGCTCTCCTTGAGTCCTTGAGGTACAGGTTCTGGGAACCTCCCTTGGACCCTTGATTAAATTGTCTCAAATTTTACTAACTGCTAACTATTAGCCTAGTTACTAGCCTAGCCCTCCACTGTTCATCTACCTCCCACCCTTAATCAGTCATTGACCTCATTAACTCCTCCTGAAGACCCTCCCCAAACTTCTCTAGACCACCCCCAGATTCCTCTCACAACCTTCTGTATACAGGACCCCATTTCACACCATGTGGGTGAGAGCACCATGGAATAGTGAGAGCGCCATAGAATGACCTAGCACAGACTTACTCTGTTTCTAATGGAAGTGAACTTTTAATAAATTTTACTTTTCTTTGGCTGAAAAGTCTTGAGTTGAATTCACTTGGCAGGACCCAGAATGTTGGTATTTTGGGGTCTCCAGAGCAACCCTAACCCTCTTAATAGGTAACTTCACTACTGACTTCCCTGGCTGCTTCTGAGTTCTAATTAAAATCCCACATTCAAAAGGAAGTCTTTCCTAATCCTTTTTAATTCCATTGCTCCCCCCCCCTTTAATCATTCCCCATTTATCCAGTATATATTTTGCTTTGCACACATTTGTTTGCATGTGATCTCCTCCATTAGATTGTAAACTGCTTGAGGGCAGGGATTGTGTTTGTCTTATTATTGTTATTGTATCCCAGCACTAGGCACAGTGTTTTGGCACAGTGTTTTGGCACATAGGTGCTTGATAAATATTGCTTGAATTGAATTGTCTTTGTATTCCTAGCATCTAGGAAAGTGCCCAGCCCAATAATTAGGCACTGAATAAAAATTAGCTGATTTATCCATGGATTGATTGAGGAACACAAAGATTCTTTAATATTGGGAAAACATTTGTCATAGTGATACACATGAAAGATTTTTTTAAAAATAAATTTACATAACTACTCTATGGATCTATGAATACATTGGTGTGCGTATTCCCATCTATTCCCATCACCATGTTCACAGATGTCTGGGATACGGGGACCCCAAAAATCATCTACCAAAAAAATAAATTAGAAGTCAGAGGTACCTTGAGGAAGGAACAGGAAGTTTTATTCAGTTATCCTGAGAAGACTGCATTCCTTCCACCAGTATGAATCAGCAGAATGAGGCTGTGTTGCAGAAGACAGAACAAGAATTTATACCCTAACACAGTCAAACCCCCGCTTCCCCCTAAGTCCCTTCTCCCATTAACTGGGAGGTAGCTTTACAATCTGAGCATGTAATCTCCTCCAATAATAAGCAATAAAGAAGCCCACCCCTATATCCCAGTGGCTGGGATGTGGGCTTACAGTCTGGGAGTGAAATCTCCTCCAATGATAAGGAACAAGGAAATGGGGGATAGCCAATCCAACTATACCTATCCTTATTTGGCAAACACCAAGGAGAAAGAGGGGGAAGGGCTCTAAGAGATTCCTAAAATTTCTGAAGGGACTAAGACTGATTGACAATGGGAGAAGGGGGAAGGGTCCTAGGCTGTGTAATTTCTTAGGAAACCCAGGACTCAGGTCTCTGCAGTTTTATAAAAGTCTGTCTTTGGTTTCCAGATAGTCTCTCCCCTTCTTCCTCATTTTGAGGAATCTTCACAGAGGGTGCAGAGAGAGAGTGTACCCCACTCAATGATCACTACCCTCTAAAATTTAACAAATAACCTTTAAGAGCTGTCATATTCCCCAGCGTTATCACCATGTGGGTAATCTGGTGATGAACCTTCCCAAATTTATGTTTACTTGAACAACAGATATAATCTGCCAGGAGGCCCACATAGGGAATTTTTCTAACTTAAAATGACCTTCCCGAGATTGCACTCCAGTGCCATAGCTTATGGGAGCTCAGGGTCATCTCCATACCCTGATGAAAAATCAGAATAGGTTTTTTAGTTAACTTATGAAAGTTAAAAAACACTTTGGGGGCAGAGCCAAGATGGCGGAGTAGAAACAGCTCTTCCAAGCCTCTCTGCCCCCAGATTCTCCACAAACTATGTAAAAAAGGACTCTGAAAAACTTCTGGAGCCCCAGCACCCACAGAACGACACAGAGAAGCTAACCTCCCGCTGAGGACAGCCCAGCACCCTGCAGGAAGGACCAGCGCAGCGGTCTGGGAGCCGGCAGAGCGCAGAGCTCAGGAGCCGAGCCGAGCCGAGCTCAGGAGCCGAGCCGAGCCGAGCCCAGGTCCACGTGAGCCGAGGTTTTAGCCCCAGGGCGGCAGGGCCAGCAGCCGGCTGGAGGAACCCCAGAACACCAGGAACGGTGGCGACCCCAGAATTATCAACATAGACTTGCCTAGGACAAAGTAAGAGGTTAGTGTCCTATGGACTTTGGGACCTGTATTTGGGGAATGCGTCAGCTCCCTCCCCTGGGGGCTAGAAGCTGCTGAGGAGACGCGCCATTTTGTAGTTTTCAGAGGCACCTCGGGCTCCCAGCCTACAAATCGTGGGGAGATCCAGCGATCAGTCTTGGGGGGTAATCGCTCTTGCTTTAACCTCCCTGGATCTGGATTGTGATCTAGGGTGGAAGTTGTGGGTGGGTTTACAGCTTGCCAGAAACGGAAGTTGCCCCCACACGTTCGGGACGAAAATTCCTCTATCTGGCCTTAAAGCCATAGTGTGGCAACAAGCCCAAAAGTCAAGCAATTAAGTGGCAACATGCCAAGGCAAAGGAAACAGAAAATGCAACCCTAGACTCCTATTTTGGGGGCATAGAGCAGGAAAAGGATTGTGAGGTCAGAAGTCCTAATCCAAAAGCCCCAGGGGAAAACATGAGCGGGTTGCAGGCCATAGAGGACCTTAAGAAGGACTTTAAAAATCAAATAAGAGAAGTGGAGGAAAAATTGGAAAGAGAAATGAGAAGGATGCAGGAAAAGTATGAAATGAGGGTCAACAGCCTGATTGAGGAAAACAACACCTTAAAAATAGACTAGCTCAAATGGCAAAGGAGGCCCAAAAGGGCATTGAGGAGAAGAATGCCTTTAAAAGTCGAATTTGCCAGATGGAAAAAGAATCTCAAAAGTTCACTGAGGAGATTCATTCCTTCAGAGTTAGACTGGAGCAAATGGAAGCTAATGACTTTATGAGAAATCAAGATGCTGTTAAGCAGATCCAAACAAAATGAAAGATTAGAAGGCAATGTGAAATATCTCATGGGAAAAACCACTGACCTGGAAAATAGATCCAGGAGAGACAATTTAAAAATTATTGGACTACCTGAAAGCCATGATCAAAGAAAGAACCTAGAAATCACCCTTCAAGAAATTCTCAAGGAAAACTGCCCTGATGTTTTAGATCCAGAGGGCAAAATAGAGGTTGAAAGAATCCACAGATCACCTCCTGAAAAAGATCCCAAAAGAAAACTCCCAGGAATATTATAGCCAGGTTCCAGAATCCCCAGATCAAGGAGAAATACTACAAGCAGCCAGGAAGAAACAATTTCAATATTGTGGAAACACAATCAGAATAGCCTAGGACCTGGCAGCTTCTACACTGAGGGATTGAAGGGCATGGAATATGATATTCCAGAGGGCAAAAGAACTGGGAATGAACCCAAGGGTCACCTACCCAGCAAACTGAGTATTTTGTTTCAGGGGAAAATATGGTCATTCAGTGGAATAGAGGACTTTCAAGCATTCTTGAGGAAAAAACCAGAGTTGAATAGAAAATTTGACATCCAGACGCATGAAGTAAGAGATGCCTGAGAAGGTAATCAGGGAAAAGAAATCAAAAGGAACTTATCAAAGTTGAACTATTTACATTCCTATATGGAAAAGCAATATCTGTGACTGATGATATCTTTCTCACTATGAAAATAATGGAAGAAGGGGGTGTGGTCATATGAATACATATGTGAATGGGTGTGTATATGGTTACAGTTATATATGGATAGAGGGCATAGGTTGATTTTGTTGGGAAGGGAGAGTACTCATGGGATGAAATTATGTGGTGAGAGAGGAAAGTGGCAAGAGGAGATGGGGAGAGACATGGTAGGGTAAACTATCTCATGTAGGGGAAGTGGGTGCAAAGGAGGGGGAGAATAAGGAAGGCTAAAAAGGCAAAACCACATTCACATTGAATTTGGTTCAGGGAGAAAATGACATACATACTAAATGGGATATCTCAACCTGCAGCAGGATAGGGGAAGGGGGATGAGAGGAGAGATGATGGATGGGAGGGCATCCTTGGGGTGAGGGGAGGTTGGAAGTACTCACTATAGAAGAGGGACAGGATCATGTAGGGAATGGACCAGGTGGGGGTGGGATGAGTGGGAGGGAATTATAAGCAGCCTTGTACAATATATCTACCATGATAATGTTTTGCATAGCTAGACATGTACAACATATACTGAATTACTTCTATCCCAAGAAGGAATGGGTGACAAGGGAGGAAGGAAATGGATCTGAAATTCGAGATCATAACATTAAATGTTTCAAATATATATATATATAAATACTAAAAAAAAAAAAAACACTTTGACAAAATGCAGCACCCATTTGGTGGGAAAAAAAATAAAAATTATAAATAAATATTTGGCTTTAACCTGAGAAAACCCATAACCTGTATCAAAAAGATAGCATTATATATAATGGAGAAATATTAGAGGGTCTGCCAGTTGTCCATTCACCATTTCTACTTGGCATAGTTCTAGAAATACTAGCTATAGCAATATGACAATAAAGAGAATCAAAGATAAAAACTGTGGCAAAGAAGGGATAAAATATCTATATGCAGGTGATAAATAGCTCATATTTTAAGATCTGTGCAGCATTTTCCTCAACAATCCTATGGAATAGATAATACTATTCTTGTTATGCCAATTTGCAGAAAATGAAATCCAACATCAGATGAGAAGCTAAATGAAATAAACATGATCACACAGTTAATAAGTCAGTCAATGAGGCTGTTAATAAGAATGTATTAAATGCCAAATTTGTGCCAGTAATTTCTGGGGATAAAAAGAGATAAAAGACAGTCTCTGCCCTCAAAGAGTTCACAATCTAATAGGGAAGACAACAAACTAACAAAAATGTATGTACAAGTTATAATTAAGAGAGGGCCTGGGAAAGGTTTCCTGTAGAAGATGCAATTTTATTTGGAATTTGAAGGAAGTCAGGGAAGAAAGCAAGCAGAGATGTGGAGGGAGGAAAGAATATAAGGTGGGTTTCTAATTCAGATCTCCTGACTCCAAGTCTAGCATTCTAATCATTGGGAAATTGCTTATCAATATGTGAAAATGATATGATTTTCTTTAAAAATTAAGAAAATTAATCAAGACAATAAATAGCTTGATCAAAATGGTGGGATATCAATCTAATAAGCTCCACAGAATTACTGTTTTTTAAAAAAAAAGAAAAATTGATAGAAAGAGGGGATAGTATGACAGAACTAATATCTATCCACATTTCCCCACAGCGTGGGTTAAGTCTACCACTCCTCCTTCCCTTTTATAACATAGGTTATCTTTCTGTAAAAGAATATAAGATTTAATTGACCACTGTTCCTCTGATATGACTCCCAGGTCACCCAGAAGCATAAAATGCCTCACTGACATGCAGTTAGGGCCACCCCAACTTGGACGATTACTGAAGACCATGCAAGCCACCATGTCCTTTATTACATCCCACACTGATGACCAAACGTTTTTGCAGATGGAGACAAGGCTAGAGAAGGATGGTGCATCCAGAGAAGCCAAGTGCCACTATATCTATGTTGCATATTATTCCTATGTTATGGCAAGTAAACCTCCTTTTTTAAAAATGTTCAATGGTTTGCAAGTGTCTCATTTTATCTCAACATCGAATCTGAAATGAGAGAACATTGGCATTAGAGCCATCTCCAACATATAGTACTGGGAAAAGGCAATGATTATTTTTAAAGTACCAATAGGCCCCCTTTTTTAAAAGAATTATGTGGTACAGAATAGATTATATAAAACATTTTTCCATAGCAAAAAAAGCAAAAATAAGGAAGAAAAATAGGAAAAGTATTTGAAACAATTATTTCAAAATTCTTACATGAATTTTGTACATCTACAAGGAATTAAATCAAAGTTATGAGATTACGGACCATTTTTCCAACTGACATAGGAATTTCTTAAAAGAAGAAAAAATATCAAGGAAAACAAGGAAAAATATCCATGCTTTTTAATGACCAGAGAAACTCATATTTAAACAATTCTTAGATCACCTGACTCCTAGCAGTTTGCAAAGATAATACAAAACTATAAAATAAAAATCATAATTATAATAGCATTTACATAATGCTTTGAAGTCTGAAAAGCACATGTGTATATATATATATATATATATATATATATATATATATATATATATATATAATTTCTTTCAATCCTCCTAATGCCCCAGAAAGATAAGTGTTAGGAGCACCCCCATTTTACAAATGAAAGTGAGACTAAAGGAAGTTGAGTGACTTATCCAGGGTCCCACAGATAGTAAGTGGTAGTTTCTGGATTTAAATTCATCTTCCTAATTCAAAATAGCACCCTATGAACTTTACCACCTTGCTGCCTTGACACAGCTATTGAAAAATAGCCAGTTTTAAACTGCTAGTAGAACTAAGAATTTATTCAATGCTTCTGAAGAGTGACATGTAAAAAATAAAGGTAGAAAAATATTCACACCATTTCATCTAGTTATTCCATTACTAGGATTATTATCTAAAAAAGGTTAATGAGAATTTCAAAACTACTGATTTATGTTTTGAATTATAACAGATTTTGTAATAATAAAAGCCTTAAAACAGAAGGTCTGACTGCCAGGGAGTAGAGTACAAGTTAATTGTCTATATAAAATTATAAATGTGAAGGCTACAAATAAACATGGAAAGATTTTTAAAAAGTGGTGAAGAGTGAAAATAAAACAGAACTAAAAGAGTTTTATATATATATATATATATATATATATATATATATATATACACACACACATATATACATATATATACACACATATATATACATATATACATATATATACATATATATATACATACACACACATATATACACTGAATAAAACTAAGGAAATAAAAATGATAATAACAACAAGATGATTCATGTAAAAATAAATGTTTAATAGTTCAGGAATGTAGCATTATAGTATTGCTACCTTACTAAATTAATGCATACTTATTTCAAAAGAGTTTATAGTTGCATGTAGTTATTTAAAATCACTTCTCTTTTGTTTTATTTCTGTGAGAGATAGCAAAGGATTAAGTTTCCATACAATTATTAAAAATTACTAAAATAAAATAATAAAAAAAACTACTGTAATAAACTGTGAGAAATAGTAGGGAGGTTGAGTTTCCATAGAATTGCTAAAACTTTACCAAAGCAAGATAAAGGAAGCTAGCAGTCAGCAAATGTATCCAACCAATCACAAAGCAGACAGTGGCCTTGGGACTCTCAGTCCAAGATAAGGACAAATCTGTGCTAAGCCTGTGAAGGGTCAGTATTCCAGGGTTATTACTGTGCTTGTTTAATGAACCTCATGTATTATGTATATTATCTAACATGCCCAGCATAAAATTAGAGCCTCATTAGCAATAATATATGGTAATGTATAATAACGGGAGGGGAGTACCCAGAAGAGAACAAACCAATTCGTTCTCCAAAGTACCAAATTCATGGCATAAAAGTTCTTTGCTTTTGTATCTCCCACACCTCCTTCCCAAAGAAAGGTGGAGTCCACTTCTGGCCAGGGGTGTTCAATTCCTCAATAAACTTCTTTTGATACCCAGATTTTTGGTATCAATTATGTTTGTGTTTCTAACATTTCTTTTTGAATTGTTTTTTTTCCTTTTTATTCTTAGATATTTGAATTGAATTAATGGAATCAAAAATAAAATATTATAAATAGAAAGGTTCCATAAGATTGTAGCAGTATGCAACAAAGATCACCAAAGGAGGTGATCACTTAAGGAGACAGATTAATGGACTTATGGTTAGAAATACTAGAGTTCAAATCCTGCCTTAGAAGTCACTAGCTGTGTGACCCTGGGCAAGTCACTTACCCTTTCTCTGACTCAGTTTTTTCATCTGTGAAATGAGGGGTCATAAGAGAACCAATCTCAAAAGATTTGATGATCAAATTAGATAAAATATAGGTAAAGTTCTTCACAAACTTAGGGCACCTTGAAAATGGTGGCATTTATTATTAGTATTGCTAGTAAAATGAAAATGTCCCAACAATTAATTCTAATCAATTAAGAATGGGGTTACTCTCCTTCTCCCTCTCTCCTCCAAGGAAGGTAAATTTTGATGGCCAGAAACTACCCACCAAACTTGGGTTCTGCCGACTAGATCCCTCCCTTCCTTCCTTTCTTCCTTCCTTCTTTCCTTCCTTCCTTCTTTCCTTCCTTTTTTCCTTCCTTACTCCCTTTTCTTCTTTCTTTCCACCTTTCTTCTTTCAAAAAACCTTACAGTCAGTTCACTTTGAAGCTCATAGATTGTACCACAATAGATCCCTGTCCAAGTTACACTTAATGGCTATTGGACCCACCTGGCTAGAGTGAATGTCAATAGTAACAGTTTCTCTTTGGAACAGCAACCTTGAGGGTCTACCCCCTCCAGCTTGATTTTCTTTTTCTTTTTTCCAATTAAAGGGGCCAATTAAAGGACTCACTTCTTAAAGAGGCCTATTTACTGAATGGGTTACCTCACGCTAAGTGAGTAACTGAAAAGGCCTTAGCCTAAAAGGGCCAGGGTCTCCCATTGCATCCTAGGTCATCTCCAGTTATCCTGATGAGTATCTGGTCACTGGGTCCAGATGGCTCTGGAGGAGAAAGTGAGGCTGGTGACATTGCACAGCCCTCACACACTCAAATCAAAGTCAACTGCAAGTCATGTCAGTGTTTTCCTGATGCCATGGTCCTCTTCAAAAATGAAGAACAAACACAACTTCAATAATAAGAATGTGAGAGTTCTCTCTCCACATGTGGTATATCTTTCAATATTTAACTAGATTAAAGAAGTTCCTTGAGGCAGAAAGTATATATTGTACTTTTATATTTCCCAAAGCACCAATCACATTACTGGGCAGACCTTGGGATAGGAATAGATCATTAGATTGATTATAAAAGGAAAGTTTTGTTTCATTTATGGCTCTTTATGAAAAGTGATAGGGACTTCTCAAGGGAGATATTGTATGGCATCTAAACCAGCGCAGTGGGGAGAATTGTGAAGACAATTTCTATTTTTCTAGGGGAAAAAAGTCCTTCTATCTGTAGTCTAAGATCTAGGAATTCACAATAGTTTGATTTCAAATACCAACCTAAATGACAGGCTCATCATTCAAACTGTTGGGTGCAGATGGCTGACATTCTAGCTAAGAGAAGACAGTGAGCTCTGCATTTGTTCAATCTGTAAAGGTCTTTTAGTTAATATGAAAGGATCTATTGCTATGGGAAAACTGCAGTGTGCAGTCAAAATATTTTATGTTCTAATTATTGTTTTAATTATGAAAGAAGAACCATTCATTTGAAGTCTGAAAATATACTCTCTCATTTTCAGCCTTCTGTCTCTCACAAATACTTTCTGAAATGCAATCTTGCTGGACAGTAAACTGAGATGAGATGTGCTATGCCCATAAACAATGCATATAACTAGTTCTATATCATTACTTTCTATGGCTTTAAGCCCTTATAAATTAATTTAAAAGCCAATGAGCAAGTGCTCAAAGATTTAATAAAAAAATTTCACAAGAAGAGATCACTAGAGCATAGCTTTCTTCCTTAGATAACAAACAAAAGTACCCTTTTAACTGAGTTATATTTAAGCCATCAGAGGATGTCTGAATAGGTTAAAACAACTAAGAAGTGACCCTGAGAAGTGACCCTGATTAGTGTATACAAGACCAATGCCCATTTTAGAGGTCAAAATGAAATTGGTGAGATTTTAAGTATTTTCTGAAAAAAATATTTATCAGGCTGTAATAAGAAGTATAAATCGAATTTGTTATTTAAAAAGGAATGCATCTAGATACCTAGCAATGGGGATCCTTTCTACTGTGCAAGATAAAGAAGTAGCATGGTGGTTACAGTGAGAAAGTGTTGGAACTGGAGCCAGGAAGGCCAGAGTTTGAAAGCAACATCAGATACTTACTAAATATGTGCAAGTTCCTTAATCTTTCTAAACCTCATTTTCCTTATATGTTAAGTAGGCAGTAATGTATGTAGTCCTTAGCTTTGCAAATATGAATATTGCCATTCCATTTTGAAACATGGTAATGACCCTGGGTTCACAAAGGTTGTGCCAGGTAAGTTCAAACACCAGCCTTTTCTACCATTCTAGAAAGACTTGGAGTATGCCCCTTATAACATAGAAACTCTGCTTTCTGAAAACTAGTCTTACCTAATTGCCTTTATGCTTAGTTTTAGTTCCACTTTACAGTTTTATTTTCTAATATATGAGAATTTTGGAAGAAATTACCTACTTACATTTCAAGTGCATATCATATATATATATATATATATATATATATATATATATCTTATGCAGCAATAAATTTTATAGGAAATTCATTGGCCATCAAAGTTAGTTTATTTTGTGTTTTATATCATAAATAGAATCAGTTGTGAAATATGAACAAAATTATGATAAAAATACACATGACAAGTAATAAGTTCCTATGAAAAATAAAATATGAAACTGAATTTTGTGAAAATTTTTATTTTATCATACACCATATAACATATTTTGGAAATTCATTGTGCTCATGAATATGTAGAATAAAGCAACATTTTATATATAGGACAAAGAAAGAGGCTAAAGACAGATTCTACAGAAACTTCATGAGTCTATTTCATGAACATTTTCTTTTAAAAATTTCATTTGTTGGCTCTGAATGTGACAATGACCAATTAATATCAAAAAGAATTAAATTTGGGGAGGCTAGGTGGCGCAGTGAGTAGAGCATCGGCCCTGGAGTCAGAAGGACCTGAGTTCGGATCCGGCCTCAGACACTTAATGCACACACAAACAAAAACCTAGCCCTGTGACCTTGGGCAAGTTACTTAACGCCAATTGCCGTCCAAAAAGCAAAAAAAAACAAAAAAAAAAGAATTAAATTAACTATCTTTTAACTGACAGGAAAAGAATTATTACAGACATATGAGTTATCCCTGAGTCAGCTATAAATGCACAGCCAGATCGTTGACTTATAAGAGCTGTGATCAAAATTTAAAATAACTAAGAATAATAAAAAGAACGGAGGGGAAAAAAGATGCAGTGTATTAATGAGGAGATTTAACCCTGAATTATATAAAATTGAAAAAAGAGTAAATTTACTATATAAATTACATGAAAATGACAATAATACTGTCATCTAGAAGTTAAACAAAGACAAATTAATCGCTACATTAAGGAGACCTGAAGAAAAGGCCTTAGTTAGCAAATATTTCACTGACATACTATATAGAATGAGATAGTTACCAAAGACAAAACCAGATTAGAATTTAAATTCATTTGTGAAATCTTAGGAAAGAAGATGATTAACACATAAGCAGTATGTTTCAAATATATATATAAATACTATTATTAATACTCTTTTGCTTGTAATTGGGAGATAAGATGTGCAGGCATTGGGACACAAAGATTCACCTTCCTCTAATGGAAAAGTTGAAGAGGGTATGGGAGAAGGTATGGGAGAGAGCAGATTGGAGGAAGTGATATCTTGTGGGACTGCTATTCTGGGAGGGTGGGTAGGGGAATAACGGGGGGAAATGATTATAACTCAAAATCTGGCGGAAATGAATGATGTAAAACAGAAGTTAATAAAGCATTTGTTTAAAAAAAAAAGAATGCTTGAAAGCCCTCTATTCCACTGAATGACCATATTTTCCCCTGAAGCATGATACTCAGTTTTGCTGGGTAGGTGTTTCTTGGTTTTAATCCCAGCTCCTTTGCCCTCCAGTATATCATATTCCAAGCCCTTCCATCCCTCAATGTAGAAGCTGCCAGATCCTGTGCTATCTTGATTAGGTTTCCACAATATTAAAATTGTTTCTTCCTGGCTGCTTGTAATATTTATTCCTTGATCTGGGGATTCTGGAACCTGGCTATAATATTCCTAGGAGTTTTCTTTTGGGGATCTTTTTCAGGAGGTGATCAATGGATTCTTTCAACCTCTATTTTGCCCTCTGGTTCTAAAACATCTGGGCAATTTTCCTTGAGAATTTCTTGAAGGATGATTTCTAGATTCTTTCTTTGATCATGACCTTCAGATAGTCCAATAATTTTTAAATTCTCTCTCCTGGATCTATTTTCCAGGTCAGTGGTTTTTCCCATGAGATATTTCATATTGCCTTCTATTCTTTCATTTGCTTGGATCTGCTTAACAGCATCTTGATTTCTCATAAAGTTACTATCTTCCAGTTGCTCCAGTCTAATTTTGAAGGGATGATTCTCCTCAGTGACCTTTTGAGATTCTTTTTCCATCTGGCAAATTTGGCTTGTTAAGGCATTCTTCTCCTCATTGCCTTTTTGAACCTCTTTTTCCATTTGAGTTAGTCTATTTTTTAAGGTGTTATTTTCCTTAGTCAGGCAGATGACTCTCATTTCATACTTTTCCTGCATCTTTTTCATTTCTCTTCCCAATTTTTCCCCACTTTTCTTATTTTTACCTTAAGGTCCTCTATGGCCTGTAACTAGCTCATATTTTCATTTGGGGCTTTTAATGCAGGAGTTCAGACCTCCCAGTCTTCCTCCAGGTTAATGCTTTGGTCCTCTTTGCCCCCAAAATAGGAGTCTAATGTTGCATTTTTCTGTTTATTTTTTTCCTTTGCCTAGGCATGTTGCTACTCAATTACTTGACTTTTATACTTTTTTCCACAGTAGGACTCTGCCACCAGCCAGGGGAGCTTCTGTCCAAAACACTGGGGTTTTGTCAGCTTCCAGAGGTATTAGTTGGGTACCCTCTCTGAAGCCCCCACACACTCTGGCAAGCTGGGCACACACTCCAAGACCTCCACCCCAGACTGCAATCCAAATCCAAGAAGGTTAAAGCAAGAGCGATTGCCCCACCCCCACCCCCCCAGACTGATTCCTGGTCCCCATACAGTCCTGCAGTCCAGGAACTGAAGCTGCAACATGGCTGCAGCTGCATCCTGGCTCTTCAGCAGCTTCTCCCCCCCCCCCCCCAGGGAAAGAGGCTGACTTTCTCTCCTCACTAATCCCAGAGTCCATACTGTACTGACCTCTCACTTTGTCTTTTGCATCTATGTGTTGATAATTCTGGAAACGCCACAGCTGCTGGTATTCTATAGTCCCTCCAGCTGCCTGCTTGTCCAGCCGCCCTGGGAATAAAACCTCTGACTCAAGTTGGCCTGTGCTAGCTGAGCTGGCCACTCCCTGCTGGGCTACCAGGCTGTCCTCAGTGGGAGGTTAGCTTCTCTATGTCATTTTGTGGTTTCTGTAGCTCCAGAGTTTGTTCAGAGTTCCCTTTTATATAAATTGGAAGTGGTGGGAGCCAGAGCTGCATGGAAATGCTATTTCTACTCCACCATCTTGTCTCTTCCCCCACTGTGAATTCTTTTGATCCCCTTAGGATAATTGACATTGGTCTTATTTCCCAGTGAAATTATTAAGTCAATGGAAATGCCATTTATGTTGTACATTGTTGGTTAGTTGTGAACTGATTCAGTCATTATCTTAGCCATTTGGAACTATGCCCAAAGACCTATAAAACCATGTATACCATTTGATCCAACAAAGAGATAAAAGACAAAAAGGAATGTACAGAAAATATCTGTTCCAGTTCTTTTCTGGTGATGAAGAATTAGGGATTGAGGGGATGGCTATCAATTAGGAAATGGTTGAACAAGTTATGGTACATGATTGTGATGGAACACTATTGTGCTATAAGAAATGATGAGCAGGATGTTTTCAGAAAAACCTAGAAAGACTTGTATAAACTGATGCAAAGTGAAATGAATAGAATAAGGAAAATGTACAGAGTAACAGCAATACTGTAAGATGACTAAGTATAAATGTCTTAGCTCTTCTCAGCAAAACAATGATCTAAGACAACCCTGAAAGTCTTATGAAAAATGTTATCCATCCCCAGACAAAGAACTGAAATACAAAGAGTCTGAATACAGATTGAAGTGTACTTTTTTTAAACCTTCTTTATTTTTCTTGTGTTTTTTTATGCTGTCTGTGTTTTCTTTTACAACATAACTAATATGGAAATATGTTTTGCATGACTACACATGTATAACCTATATAAAATTGCTTTCCTTCTCAATGATGGGGATGGAGAGAGAGAGAAAATTTGGTACTCAAAAATTTTAAAACAAATGTTAAAATTGTTTTTATATATTATTGGGGAGTAAGAAAATACAAAATTAATAATAAATAAAACAAAAGTGTATAGAAAAAATGAACAGAGAATTGAGACAGACATACTTTCCCCTCTAGTGGAAGGTGCCAGAGAAAAATTATTGAAAGAAATGGCAGTTGACCTGACACTTGAAGGGAGGGTAGGATGCCTGTTGTTGTCTGTCCTTTTTTGAAGAGGACCGGTAATATCCATGGTAATTTCTTGATTTGCTCATGAATTGAATTTAAACGAGGCAAAGTTGCACAGTGTTGTCAATCTCACTCTCTCTTCCACAGTAATCTAAGTCCAGTGGCAGGACAAAAGTCAAAACAACTGGCAATTATCTAGTATGAAGTGAATTACATTGCCATCTTCAATGTATAATCAAGGTCTAAGCACTCCACAGCACCTCTTTCAGCTGCCTCCATGGCTTATGGAAAAAGTTTCTCTCATCTTTCCATTCCTCTGGGGAAAGTCTTCACATACTTGGGACAGACATACTCCCTAATTCATAAGTGAATTTAAGATTCATCAATTACCTTCAATCTGGTCTAGTCTGTCTGCTAAGATGGCTTTACCAAGGTGTGGTCATTGTGTATACTACAGCTTCTTGGAGCCACAGGTGAGAGTTGGGTGACAAGTGGATACCAAAAATGGGCATGCAGTGCAGAAAAGGGCTCACCAAGCCCTCACACAGGAGGTGCTCCTTCTGAACAACCATTCACCCCAAGGATTACTATAGTATTATGGAGGGAGTCCATTAATAAAATAACTAACCCATAGTCAAATTTCCTAGCTCTGAGTAGGGCCTCCCAAAATGATGGCTTTCTCTGAGGAATTTCAGAATAAAGTTAAAATAAAGCTCATGTCTTTGTCTCCATGAAAGTGGGTAAAAGTGTCTCCCACTCATGTGCAAATACTAAAGTCAAAAGAGCATATGAAATAAAGGACAACCTTCATTTCATCCACTAGAAAATGCAGAAAACATGTAAAAGATTCACAAAAGCCTATGAACAATTTATACAATTTTCTTCTCTTTAGAGTGAGTCTTACCTTCCCCCTAGGACCCTACATACTTCCACAGACCTCTAGTACCACTTTAAGGGTTTAGTTTCCCTTCCTTGGGAAAATTAGCTGAGGAGTTTCTGGAGGAACAATTCTCATCCCATCAGACCTGCATTGATTGATGCAGATAACTCATGGTAGTGTCTTGTTTGCCTTTAATTTTTACAGAGGACCAATGGGTAATGTGTTAACGTGAGTATAGATGGATTTAAGGGAGGCAGAATTGCACAAAGTCATCAATCTCACTCTCTTTTCCAGAGTCATCTAAGTCCAGTGGCAAGACAAAAGTCAAGATGCCAGGTGATAGCCTAGGTTGCAGTGGATGACTCTGGCATCTTCAATGTTTGACCAAGCTCTAAGTACTCCACAGCTGCCTTTATGGCCATTGGAACAAATTGTTCTCATCAAGCCAGAACTGCTGAGAACTTCTAAGAGCCAGCCAGAACTGCTGGGAACAAGAGGTGGAACTGCTGGGAGCAAGCAGCATGGAGGCTGAGGAGCTACTGTGAGTGAGGAGAGGAATATCCTTGCTTGAGAGAGACTGTTTTGTTTTGAAGGCTTGGGAATTTGGATGTTCGTAGTATTGCCTATGTGTACCAACTTCATGTTTATTGTAATGACTTTGACATTCTGGTTTGGGGACTTGATTTTCTGATATGTGAATAAATGCTTTGGTTCTGTCCTCCATGTGGAAAGCATGTTACATTTTGTAATTCACAACTACACCAGCATATTCATAGCCACCGTGAATGCTGTGAATATTGCATTGCTAGTACAGAAGGCAGGGCAATTGAGGTTGTGACTTGCCCAAGGTCACACAGCTAGTAAGTGTTAGGTGTCTGAGGCTGGATTTGAACTCAGGTTTTCCTGACTCCAGGGCCAGTGCTCTATTCACTGTGCCACCTAGCCACCCCAATGAATGTCATCTTTTAGATTGAGATGGGTCCAGGAACGCAGGAGTGTGCCCAAGGAGCAACACAAAATTTATCTCAATGACTCTCAGTCATTTAAAAAAGTATCTTGGAAGACTGAATCCTCAGAGATTCAACAAATAAGTGCCTACTCTATTCCAGACACTGTTATAGATCCTGGGAATAGGAAAATAATAAAACCATCACATCCTCAAAAAGTTTACTTTTTATTTTGGGTGAGGCTAGGGAAGATTCACATAGAGAGAATATTAAATGCAAAATAAACAGAAAGTAATTTCATAGGAAAGACACTAGCTATGGGTGAGGGGAAGGCAGCAAAATAAGAGAGAAAAAAGAGGAAAATAACTTGGATCTGCAATTAAGAAAAATTATTTTGTCAGAAATGGGTAGTTCAGACTGGAGTGAGTAGAGACTTGGGGAGGAGGGCAGGAGTTGCAGTTGGGAGACTATGATAAACATCTAAGTCAGAAGTGATAAAAGCCTGAAATAAGGTAGTGGTTTGTGAATGAAGAGAATGAATCAGGTAAAAGAGATGCTATTGCCACATAAAAACCATCAAAGTTTGCTGATCAGTTAGTGTTGTTGGGGGAAGGAGAGTGAAGAATAAAACATAATACTGAAGTTACTAATCTGGAAGATTGGAAAGATGGTAGTGCCTTTAAAAGAAAAAGGGAAGTTTGCAAGAGTGGTGCATTTATCAGGAAAGATGATTACAACTTTGAACTTGTTGAATTTATGATGCCTCTGAGACATCCCACTTGAAATGTTGAATAGGCACTGCTTGACTAAACGTATATGCCCATTCATTCTATTTTAATCTGGTTAGACCATTCAGAAGATGACAAACAAATATTTATCAAATAGCCATAATCTGACAAGTATTGTGCTAAGCACTGAGTGATACAAAGAAAACAGTGAAATAGCTCCTTGTCACCAAGGAGTTTATACTCTACTCTAAAATACCACTATGGAGTTTTATGTAGTATTTACTTATGTTTTGGTCATTTTAATCTAAATGGAATCATAATGTCTCTAGAGATGGCAATGAGACTAAGACAAAAGGCATAACCCATAGATAAGCTTCGAAAATGCTGGAGTTATTTATAGATTATGATATAGACAATTCCTCTAACTTTCAGAAGAGGCTTGATTTTTGAAAATATTTTTCCTTACTTATATCTCATTTATCTAATGAATTACCTCTACATTTTCTGAGGTACTTGTTGGTACATTGGCTCTTATTGAATTTAATTGTATAATGTAACTTGAGAAGGTATAGTTTCACCAACTACATTATTTAGAGTTCAGAAATTATAAGATAACATTCAACATCCACTTAGCTAAAAAGAAACCCATTACTCTTGACATTTTTAGTGGGATCAAAAATGTTTCTTCTTTAAAAACATAATTAACATATGGAATATGAGGCATGATGAAGGTATGTAGAATACTGTCAATAATCTTAGTTTTGGTAGACTTAAAACTATTGTGTCTTTCCCCGTCAAGATTAATTACAATTAATATTACTATTAATTACTATTTATTTAAGGGAGCATAAAACTATTTTCTCCTTTGGGAACATTATAACAATATATATATATATATATATATGTATATATATATATATATATTACATGTGTGAGTGTATAAAAGAACATACAAAAATATTAAAAGATGAGAACAATAACATTTACTTTCTTGAAGGTCAACCACATGGTTCATGTAAACAATCTCCCAAATTAAGTTTTTCTTGATTCTTGGGAAAAGGACTCTGTTTACTATTTCTCCATATTTTATTATTAATTTTGTCTTCAAAGGGGAAGACAGGTGGGCTAACCTATTATATATATGTAGATTCAGAAAACTTTGAATGACCAGTCTCAAAGAGTAGTCATTAATGGTTCAATGTCGAGTTGTAGGTGTTAGGGAGGGGTCTCCAGTAAAGATAATGCATCTTCCCTTGGTCCTTTATTATTTGACATTTTTAGCAATAACAAAATTATTAACATATATGTGATTTCAGAGCTAGGATCCAAAAAGACTTTAACACGCTGAAATTAAAAAGAAGAAATGTAATAAAGATAAATGTAAATCCTTGCATTTAGTTGGGTTTTTTTTTTAAAGATGAGATGTGGAGATAGAATACATGAAAAAAATCTTAGGGATTTTAATAAATTGAAATTTCAATATTAGTCTATAGTGCAATATGACAGTCAAAAAAAGCTATATTAACCTATGTTAAGAAAGGTTATATCTAGAACGCAGAAAATAAAATGGGGTGTCAAATTATCCATCCTTTGCTAATGTATATAATGATTCCATGTAGTAAAAAATAATGACATAAATGTTTACTGCCTTCTCTAATATATAATATTCCATTATAAGAATTAATTTTAATAATTTTACCAACTTTACATATCACATTTTGGAAGTTTCTGTCCAATAGTCAATATATTTCAGTTAATTAAGAAAGTAAAAATATTTTCTTGACAATTACTCAAAATATGTTTCATATCACAAGTCTCACCAAAATTCGACAACTAATCTGATGATCTCACTATATTCTACCCCAGTAAAACTACATCTGGAGTATTGTGTGCAGTTATGGGCACCATGTTTTAGGTAGGACAACCAAGAAGAGAAGACAGGTGGGACATGATAGCTCCCATAAAGTTTTTATTAGAATATACCACAAAGTAGGAATTAGATTTGTATAGCTCATGCTAAAAACAAAACAAAACAAAAAGAACTTTACCTGTATCACATGCTAAAGTCAGCAATGGAGAAAAACTTCTGGAAGTCTAAAATCCTAACATATTCAGTAATTAGTCCTTTGAATACTTCCATGAATATCCAGGGATGACTAAAGTCTAAAATCCTAACATATTCAGTAATTAGTCCTTTGAATACTTCCATGAATATCCAGGGATGACTCTATGCTGATCTGGGTTGGGGGATGGGGGGATTAATCACGAATTTTTCTTGAACTTCCCAGTCAGGGCTTTATCTGATGTGTTTTTTAGATTTTTTTGCAGAATAATGCTGACTTCCTTCTAGTCTGCTCCATTCTTTGCACGGACAGACACACTCCTTGAGGAGTGCAAGGAAGCTTATATGCCTTTATTACTTGACCTAGGGAAAAAAATACTGAATCACTTAATATCAGAAACATTTGGAGGCATAAGAGCAAATGAAATGGGCCTTGGATTTAGCATAAAAAGACTGAGTTTCAAGTCTTAGCTCTATTTCTTATTATCTAAGGCAGGGAACTTAAACTTTCTGGGTCTCAATTCCCCCATCTTTGAAATTTATAAGTCTACAGTACTTTGAATTTTAAAATGAGCATTTTGGCATGCATAATAAAAATTGAAGAAATGACAACAAAATGAATCACATGACACCAATACCAAAACAGCAGCGGCACTGAGAACTAGATGGTTTTGAATCTCTGATTTCCCATTGCATACCCTTCTAGTCCAAATGATAGACCAGCAAACACTTCTTTGATTCAACTTGGAAGGCAGTTGCAGTCCCACTTTTATTAGTGTTTACACTTCCTGGAGTTCTTAGTATGTTACTTTTTACTGATCTCCATTCCCACTTGTTTATGCAAAACCCCTGAATTTCCACTATAAATACTTCTAAAAGTTGTGGGTCCTTTGTGAATGAATATTTGGCTGTTTGTTGTAACAAACATCAGTTCAGAAGGCAACAAAAGAGGTTCCAAGAAAAGCATATGGACATCAGGAAATTATGTTGCCTTTTGATCATGAACAAGTCATCTGCAAGTACCCCTTGAGAGATGGGATTGGCCCTAGACTTCATTTTCAAAGAGAATTAATGGAGCATTAAAGCCAAAAGCATCCGGGACAACTAAATAACCCAATCAGCTCCTCATCACATGAACTCTGACAGCCTCCAAATACAACTCCAAAAACCATCAAAGCAATTGCCTGTGGATTCTGCCAGGAGAGGAAAATGCTGCCAGTCTGTGAGATCTTCTCTTACTTAGCAGCTGGGGCCTCTAACTGCTATTTAAATATGGTCAAAATATAGAGGTACAAGGAAATAGCAGGCAGAATGGATTACCAGACAGGAGATGAGAATTATCAATAAAAATGGGCTGTTTGTTTCTATTTTCAAATCTGTTGCCCAGTTACCATTGCAGCACATTTCTTGTTTAATTGAGAAAGGTAAGTGCAGTTATCATCCAGTGGTCAATTAGCTAACACATCCCATTCAATTTATCCAAAGTTTCTCCAATATGGTTATTTTGTTACAGTCAAGAAAGTTGGTGATTTAGGAGAAAATCACTGTCCACCTAAGCTGCGGACATATTAAACTAGAAAGGTGAAATAAGCAATGCAAAGATATTCTCATAAATATTTAATAAATAACTCCCTGCAGTAGAAAGATTGTATTTGATGCCTGTTGGTTACTCTCAACCTGCAGACAAGTTTTTACAAGAGTGTGGCCACTGTGCATGCTAGAGTTTCTTGGAGCCACAGGTGCAAGTTCGGTGACACATGGACACAAAGGGTGGATGAGCAGCCCTAAAAGGGGCTTGGCAGGCTCTTATGCCAGAGGTGCTAGTCCTCCTTGAAAGTCCCCTATGCCCCATACAAGAGTTAATAATGTCTAAAGATCCCATAAGCTGTCACACTTTATACCAATCATGACCCAAAAGTAGAAAGTAGAGAACGCCTCAGTTCATTTCGTGGTGATGAGACTTTCCAAAAGTCAGTCTCTCCTCTCACTGTTTTATGTACTTTAGATTTTCAGATTGTGAAATCTGTAGTAATTGTCATGTAACCATAGGAATTCTGATGTAAATACATAGTTGTGGGAATTAGACTTTATAAGCCCCATCACTAAGCACAGGAGGAGCACTGGCTTGCTATTGTGAGAACAAATATAGCAGAAAGACACCTGCTTCGCTCAGATACTTTTTCTTCTATGAACACAATCATACACACGGTACACCTGAAGCAACTATGTGTTACTTGAAGATAATAAAGCAAAGGGCCAAATCCCCTGATTTCCTATTCCCCTGAGTGTTTTTGATCATGCTGCTATGGCTCATTTTTTTTATTATTTCTAGATCTTCTGGATCAAACCATGTCATACTACATCAAATATGATGTGATATGACATGATGAGCATGAATGACACCAAAATGCTGGCATTTTATACTATATATATATATATATATATATATATATATATATATATGTGTGTGTGTGTGTGTGTGTGTGTGTGTGTGTGTGTATGTATATATGTATATATATATATATATATATATACACATAAAATTCAGGGATACATTTAAAGCCATATATTCATATTCCTTATTCTATTCTTATTCTATTCCAGGGTTTCTTAACCTAGGGTCCATGGACACCCCAGGGAATAGTGAACAGATTTCAGTGGGTTGGTGAACTTGAATGGGAAAAAAAATACATCTTTATTTTCATTAATCTCTAATCGAAGCGTAACATTTCCTAAAATCATGAATTTAAAAATATATGCTGAGAAGGGGTTCATAAATTTCACCAGACTTCCAAAAAAGTTAAAGAATCCCTGTTCTATGCCTTCAACTTTCAAAATAGCCAAGTCAAATGGAAGAGAATTTACAAATGCAATCAATCAGCAATGGGAAAGGGGAGAGAAAAGCAATTAACTGGAAAGATTTAATCCCAGGATATCACTCAGTAATCCATCACCTCCACCAAATAATGTAGCCATGCAAATTAGCAGCCAAGGAAATAGAATGAATCTAAAGAAAACCAGGACATAGGCAAATATATATCTATATCTATATATCTACATATATATGTAGATATATATATATATACACACACATATATATGCATACATGCATTTGCTGTTGTTGCTGTAGAAAAGTATTGTTCTTTTAGGCAGTTGTGATGAGGCAGTTGATAGAGTACTGGGCCTAAAATCAGAACTGAGTTCAAACCCTGCTTCAGATACTTACTGAGTGATTCTGGACAAGTCACTCCACCTCTGCTTGCCTCAGTTTCCTCATCTGTAAAATTAGGATAATAATAGCTCTTACCTCCCAAGATTCTTGTAAGGATCACAAAAAAGATAAAGTGATAATAATTATAAAGCATTTATTTAGCACAGTGCCTAGTATATAGTAATTACTACTTAAATGTTAGTTATTAGATACTAAAAGACCTGGAAACAAATTAATAGCTATCAACTGGGGAATGGCTAAACAAATCATGGTCCATGAATATAATGGAATACTTCTGTGTCATAGGAAATAAATGTGAAGAACACAGAGAAGCATAGGAAGACTTGCATGAAATAATGAAAAGTGAAGGAAGCAGAACTATGAAAACAAAATTCATCATGATCACAACATTAAAACTGTAAATAATAAAAACACTGTGTAATTATGACCAAGCTAAGTCCTAAAAAAGAGATCAGAAAATTTAGTACCCTTCCTTCTTAACACAGGTTGGGGATTCTTCATGTAAAACCACTGTGTCAAATTCAAATACAAATGGTCCCTGGGGATCTCATATTTATTTAGAAAACCACAAATTCACATTATTTTGTATTTTATTTATCTTATTAAACATTTCTTAATTACATTTTAATATGCTTTGTCTGTACTTGAGAGTCTTGCTTGACACCTGATGTAAAACTGTCTTTTGCCCGTATCCCCAAGTGCTTAGCACAGGGCCTGGAACATATTAAGCAATAATATTTATAACAATAAATGTTGATTGATTGGTTGATTGATTGAAGATTACACAGACTGTCATACTAAGTTGATTGGTTAATTTTACTGAACTGTCTTTTCCCCTCTCTTTTATTGTTCTTTGTTACAAGATATGGCTCTCTGAGGAGGTGTGGAAGGTAGATATATTTGAAAATAAAGGTGACCTTACAGCATAAGATCAATAAAAGTAAAACTCTTTTTAAAAGTAAAGAAGTTAAATATTTTTAATTAGATGGTTTTGATTTTTTTCTAACTTCTTGATAAGGCTGGAATATTTAGGCGCACTACATTTTAGAGTTTGACATAAGGACTTGAAAAGTCAGAAAGGGCTTTAGAGATAAATGTCACTCCTAGACCTTACCTTCTGTCATGTTCACAATAGTGTCACAGTAATATGGAAGAAATGTGGGTTTATCTCTAAGTATTTTATCAAACCTATATAACTCAAGCTAAAAGTCATTTTTTAAATGCCAATTCCAGCTTTGCCTTTTATGTACCAATAAATCACATTTATATAGTGCTTTATATTTACAAAGTACTTTCCGCACAACCACCCAGTGAATTAGAGAATGAAAGTGTTTACAGAATCTTAGAATCATGCTGTAATATGTCCAAGTTAGGGAATTCAGAGGTCATATGGACTAAACTATAACCATAAAAGGGTACCTTCTACAACACACTTGCCATATGGGCAACTAGTCTTTGCTTGAATGTCTCCAAAGAGGCAGCTAGGTGGTTCAGTGCATAGAAAGCCAGACCTAGAGTGAGGAAGACGTATCTTCCTGAGTTCAAATCTGACCTCAGACACTTACTAACTGTGTGACCCTGGGCTACTCACTTAACCTTTGTTTGCCTCAGTTTCCTCATCTGTAAAATAAGCTGGAGAAGAAAATGGCAAACCACTCCAGTATCTTCATCAAGAAAACAGAGTCAAATATGACTAAAACAACAGAACAAAAACTCTATTGAGAGGGAATTAATTATTTCCATGTTGGCCCATTTGACTTTTAGATAGATTTAATTATTAGGAAGTTTTTCTATTTCCTCATATATACTATGAGAGTAACTGATTAGCCCATGACTATCCACTTAGTGAATTTCTGAGGAGGAATTTAGATCAAAGTCTCCTGACCCCAGTGCCAGGGTTCTATCTATTAGGACAGGAAGTTACTCACATTGCTTATGAAACCACTACATAATACCCTATCTGGCAGGGTTTAAGTATGGGGGAATATAAAAGTTTTTCCTTCCTCCTCTGTCACTCATCCTTCAGTAGGGGGGTAAGAAGGGGAATCAGAATCCTTTTAAATTCTTTACTTTAAAAAGCCCCAAGATGTCTCCTTCCACTGATCCATGACCCTAACCCACCCCTCATGCTGAAAACCAGAAGTTTCATTGGCATGTTTACCAGCTTCCAATCCCCTAAATCTTGCTTACTCCTAACTCAGCAACACAGAATAAATGATCCTAAGTCACACACTGTATCTCTTCTGCTAGTTCAGATTTTACCATTGTTATTCATAAAAAGATCCAAATCATAAGTTTATTTCAAGGTTATAGCTCAGAACCTCCAAAGCCAAGGTAAAGCCTATTTTATATTGAGGATCAATACTATGGCCTGTTTGGTTCTGTATATCCCAAGCTGTGCACTGATCCCAATTTCAATTCAGTCAATACAGAATTAACACATAGATATAAATCAGAGCATTTATGTTTGGCAATAATTGTCCATAAAACATAATCAGAAATTAAAAATATCATAAAGAATATAAGACTGTGGGGAAGAGAGGGAAGGAACCTGAATCTTCTGACCTTTTACTGATCTCAAGGAACAATGACAGTCAGCAGCTTCAAATTCCAGTCAGGTCAAATAAACAAACATTCATATGGGATCAGAACCAAGATGGTGGATTAATGGCAGCAACCCAGCTAAATTCTCTCAACATTCCCTTCTGAACAGCTTTAAAACATGCCTCAAATCAAAATTAGGAGGAACAGAGCCAAGAAAAGGTCAGGGTGAGACATTTTGGCCTAAGAAAACTTAGGAGGTTCTCAGGAGAGGTCTGTGAGAATGGGGTGAAGAACTGTTTCCAGTCTATACAAATAGTGACAGCAGCAGCAGCAGCAGTTGCTACAGCAACAGAACTTCAAGAGCACTTGGCACAGAGATGGCAAGGAGATGAGATAACTGGGCAAAGAGAGACTGCATGGGATCCACTGCTGGAACTGGGTAGAGCTGGTGCTGATTGCCAACTCTATTGCCCCTGCACAGTTCTGAGTTGCAATTCCTGGACAGAGAGAACTTCTGGATCATCACAAGGGAGGGGGGGAAATGGTCACAGTTCCAGGGACAAGAGGATTATTGATGCCTATGGCTATAAGGAGGCAGTGGCCTTTCCTGGGTAAAGACTACAACACAGGCCTGGAGAGCAGAAAACACACCTCTTCATGGATCACACCACCTAGGAAGTAACAAAAACTTGGAGCCCCACTCCTATCCCAATACTCCCCCACCCACCCTGCAACTAGCTCTGAAAACAGCAGCATGAAAAAGCCGGAAGCTTATCCCTGGAACTGTGACTTGATTTAAAAGTTATATATGCTCTGTAGGTTCATGAAACAATCTCAATGACATAGTTGGTATAATTGCTAAAAATAGTAATCATTTACTAAAAAGGGGAGGAAAAAGAGAAAATATTTACATCCTTCTAGCATCTAAACATAGGATATACTTTATGTAATAACTCACTGTATTTTAGATTCCAGTTGAACAGACATCAAATTGCACACACTTGAAGTGTTTTCTTCAAACTAGAATAAAATTGTGATTGTCCTATCCACAAAAAACTGCAAGAAAACCTGGGATAGGGTGGAGCCAAGATGGCAGAGTAGAAACAGCACTTACTGGTGCTCCAGGCCACACCACTCCCAAAAAATAGAAAATGGGACTCTGAACAACCTCTAGAGCTCCAGAACCCACAAAATGACACAGGGAAGATAACCTCCCACTGAGGACAGCCCAGCAACCCAGCAGGGAGTGGCCCGCACAGCACTCTGAGAGCTGAGCCCAGGCCTGCCTGAGTCAGAGGTTTTAGCCCCAGGGCAGCTGGAACAGCAGCCAGCTGGAGGGACTCCAGAACACCAGCAGCTGTGGTGTTTCCAGAATTATCAACACATAGATGCCTAGGACAAAGTGAGAGGTTAGTGCCCTATGGACTTTGGGACTGGTTAGGAGAGCATGTTGGCCTCTTTCCCTGAGGGAGAGAAGGCTCTGAGTAGACCAGCTGCCATGTTGCAGCTTCAGTTCCTGGCCTGTGAACTGTAGGGGCATCTGGCAATCAGTCTGGGGGATAAGAGCTCTTGCTTTAACCTTCTTGGATCTGGATTGCAGTCTGGGGTGGAGGTCTTGGGGTGTGTGACCAGCTTGCCAGAGCATGTGTGGGCTTCAGAGAGGGCACCCAACTAATACCTCCAGTAGCTGAGAACACCCCATCAAAAGCCTCCAAGAAAAATATGAATTAGAAGGACGAATTGCAGTCATCTTGCAGAGGGAACGGATCATTGGAGCCAGGTAGGAGAGTCAGGCCCCTAGTGGAGAGAGTGGCTTCTCAGGCTACATTCAGCCCCCAGCCTGGAAGTTTAGAAACTGCCTGCCTGTATAATACAGGGGCTGGAATGGCAAAATAAATTCTAGCTGCTCCGATCCTCCCATCCCTCCTTCATGAAGGAGAAAACCCAAAGATAAGTCTCCCACCCAGATTGAAATCCCAAGTTAATGGAAATAGCCTCAGGCTTGAGAATCTCCAAGAAGGGGTGTAACTGAGACAGCCAGGAATCAGAAGAGAAGAGAGGGAGGGGACCCAACAAGCCCCACCTCACCTCACCAACAAAAGCCTACTTATAGCCCAGGGGTATAGAGGCAGAAATCTGAAGTGGTCAGACTCATCCCCACCTACACATCTACATTCCTCACTGACTTCCCTGACTTAGCCATAAACTAGCCACCCAGAGGTATTCAAAGTCAAGGATCAGGCCCCAAACTCATAGCCTGAGAAACTAAGAAACAGGAAGTCACAATGGGAAGGAAGGAAGCTGAAAAGGAGAAGGGGAAGGCAAGAAAGTCTATTCGAGCATACTATGCAGGGCAAGAACAACAAAACACACAGGACAATATAGACTCTCTGCCCACACCAGAGACCACAGAAGGAAACATGATTTGGTCTCAAGCCCAAATAGCATTCCTGGAGGAGCTAAAGAAAAATTTTAAAGACCAAATCAGGGAGGCAGTGACCAACTTGGAAAAAGAAAATACCTCCCTAAAAAAGGAACTTCAAAAACTAACTGAAGACCATAATTCACTAAAAATTAGATACAATCAAATTGAAACTCAGAACTCTATGATGCAGCAGGAGTCAATCAAAAAAAACAAAACGATCGAAAAATTGGAAGAAAAAGTAAAATATCTTACTGGAAAAATAACTGACCTAGAGAACAGATCCAGGAGAGACAACCTAAGAATTATTGGTCTACCAGAAAGCCATGATGAGAAAAGCAGTCTAGACAACATCCTCCAAGAGATTGTCAAAGAAAACTGTCCTGAGGTCCTGGAATCAGAAGATAAAATAGCTATTGATAGAATTCACCGGACTCCTCCTGAAAGAGATCCCAAACTGAAAACTCCAAGAAATATAGTAGCCAAATTCCAGAATTATAAGATTAAAGAAAAAATTCTACAAGCAGCCAAAAAGAAACAATTCAAATATCGAGGAACTACAGTTAGGATCACACAGGACCTAGCAGCTTCTACATTAAAAGAGTGGAGGGACTGGAATTTGATATTTTGTAGGGCAAGAGAGCTAGGACTACAACCAAGGATGAACTACCCGGCAAAACTGAGCATAATCTTTCAGGCAAGGAGATGGACATTTAATGAAGTAAGGGACTTCCAGACTTTCCTAATGAAAAAGCCAGAGCTCAATGGAAAATTTGATATCCAATTACAAGACTCCAGAAGGACATAAAAAGGTAAACAAGGGTAACATAGACTCACACATGCAGAAGTACACACACCCACACCCACAAATACATGCTCATTACTTGGGATGCAACAAGAGCAAAATGTTCACATCCCTATATGTGGAGCTGATAACTGTCAATATTTGAAATCTTTATGATTATCATGACCTGCAAAAGGGTTATACTTAGAGGGTGTGGGTATGAATGCACTAACATGGAGTCTAAAAATAAAAAAAAAAGACTATTAAGGGGATCAAAGGTACTGTAATGGGAAAAAAGGAAAGGATGAGCTAGGAAAAGGTAAAATATGCCATCTGAAGAGGCATCAAAACACACTATAGAAGAAGGGAAAGTAAGAGGGAGAGGAACATCATTTAAACACTATTCTCACTGGTTCTGGTTCAAAGAAGGATCAAATTAATCAGTGAAGTTTAAGAATCTAACATGAATAGACGCATAAATTCATTAAATAGAGGAATTGGAGGGAGGGAGAGGAGCACTGTTTGAAATTTACTCTCACTGGTTTGGAATCAACGGGGAGTAATTTACTCTGATAAGTATAAAAATTTATTGTGTCCTATAGATAGTGGGAGGGTAAGGGGGGGTGAAAAAGAGGAGACTAAAGGGAAGGATTATAAGGGAGGGAAATAGTAGTAAGGGGAGATGGTAGGTTAAGAAGGGGGGGTCACTGGGTGGGAACACTGAGGGAGGGGGCAGTCAAAAGGGAAAACTTCAAGGAGGGGAAGGGAGAAGGAATAAACAAAAACATAAACAGGGGAGGGAATAGGATGGAAGGGAAGAGACAGATAGTCATCATTACTGTGAATGTGAATGGGATGAACTCTCCCATAAAACAGAGGCGGATAGCAGAATGGATTAAAAACCATAATCCTACAATATGCTGTCTTCAAGAAACACATTTGAAACAAAGGGATACCCACAGGGTAAAGGTAAAAGGTTGGAGTAAAATTTATTATGCCTCAGCTAAAGTAAAAAAAGCAGGGGTAGCAATACTTATCTCAGATAAAGCAAAAGCAAAAATAGATCTAATTAAAAGAGATAAGGAAGGAAACTATATCCTACTAAAAGGCACCATTGAGAATGAAGCAATATCACTACTTAATATATATGCACCAAGTGGTATAGCATCTAAATTCCTAGAGGAGAAGTTAAAGGAATTAGAGGAAGAAATAGATAGCAAAACTATACTAGTGGGGGACCTTAATCTTCCCCTCTCTGAACTCGATAAATCTAACCTCAAAATAAACAAGAAAGAAGTTAAGGAGGTGAATAGAATCTTAGAGAGACTAGATATGATGGATCTCTGGAGAAAACTGAATGGGGATAAAAAGGAATTTACTTTCTTCTCAGCAGTGCATGGTACATACTCAAAAACAGACCATGTACTAGGGCATAAAAACCTCACAATCCAGTGCAGAAAGGCAGAAATATTAAGCGCATCATTCTCAGATCATGATGCAATAAAAATTATATGCAATAAAGGGCCATGGAAAGATAGACTAAAAACTAATTGGAAACTAAACAATTTAATCCTAAAAAATTGGTGGGTCAAAGAAGAAATTATAGAAACAATCAATAATTTCATTCAAGAGAATGATAATAATGAAACAAAATACCAAAATTTGTGGGATGCACTAAAGGCAGTTCTCAGGGGAAGTTTTATATCCCTGAGTGCATACTTAATTAAAGCAGAGAGAAGGGAGGTCAATGAATTGGACATGCAATTGAAAAAGCTAGAAAAAGAACAAATTGAAAATCCCCAGTTTAGTACTAAATTAGAAATATTGAAAACCAAAGGTGAGATTAATAAAATTGAAATTAAGAAAACCATTGAATTAATAAATAAAACTAAGAGCTGGTTTTATGAAAAAATCAACAAAATTGATAGACCCTTAGTCAATATGATAAAAAAAAAAGAAAGAAGAAAACCAAATTATGAGTATCAAAAATAAAAAGGGTGAATCTACCTCCAATGAAGAGGAAATCAAAAAAATAATGAGGAATTATTTTTCCCAATTGTATGCACATAAATATGACAATCTTAGTGAAATGGATGAATATTTACAAAATCACAAATTGCCCAGATTAACTGAAGAGGAAGTGAATTACCTAAATAACCCCATCTCAGAAAAAGAAATCAAACAAGCCATCAATGAACTCCCTAGGAAAAAATCTCCAGGGCCAGATGGGTTCACTAGTGAATTCTATCAAACACTTAAAGAACAATTGATTCTAACACTCCACAAACTATTTGGGAAAATTAGTGAAGAAGGAGTCCTACCAAACTCTTTCTATGACACAAATATGGTACTGATTCCTAAATCAGGAAGAGATAAAACAGAGAAAGAAAATTATAGACCAATCTCCCTCATGAATTTAAATGCAAAAATTCTAAATAAAATATTAGCCAAAAGACTCCAACAACTTATCACAAAAATAATACACCCTGATCAGGTAGGATTCATTCCAGGAATGCAAGGATGGTTTAATATTAGGAAAACCATCAGTATAATTGAGCATATCAACAACAAAACTAGCAAAAACCACATGATCATCTCAATAGATGCAGAAAAGGCTTTTGACAAAGTACAACATCCATTCCTATTAAAAACACTAGAAAGTATAGGAATAAATGGAGCCTTCCTTAAAATAGTTGCTAGCATCTATCTAAAACCATCAGCAAGTATATGCAATGGGGATAAACTAGAAGCCTTTCCAATAAGATCAGGAGTGAAACAAGGGTGTCCACTATCACCCCTCTTATTCAATCTGGTACTAGAAACGTTAGCAGTAGCAATTAGAGAAGAAAAAGAAATCAAAGGAATCAAATTAGGCAAAGAAGTGACCAAGCTGTCACTCTTTACAGATGATATGATGATATACTTAGAGAATCCTAGAGAATCAAGTAAAAAATTACTTGAGACAATAAATTTGGCAAAGTTGCAGGATATAAAATAAACCCACATAAATCCTCAGCATTCCTGTACATCTCTAATAAAACTCAACAGCCAGAGATAGAAAGATAAATCCCATTTAAAGTCACTGTAGACATTATAAAATATTTGGGAATCTACTTGCCAAAACAAACCCAGAATCTATATGATCACAACTACAAAACACTTCTCACACAAATAAAATCAGATCTAAATAGTTGGAAAAATATCAATTGCTCGTGGCTGGGTCGAGCTAATATAATAAAAATGACAATTTTACCCAAACTAAATATATATTTAGTGCCATACCAATCAATTTACCAAAAACTACTTTGTAGAGTTAGACAAAATAATAACAAAATTTATTTGGAAAAACAAACGGTCTAGAATATCAAGGGAATTAATGAAAAGAAATGCTAGGGAAGGTGGACTAGCTATGCCAGATCTTAATCTGTATTATACAGCAGCAGTCATCAAAACTGCTTGTACTGGCAGAGGTAGAGTAGTGGATCAATGGAATAGATTAGGTGCAGGAGACCCAGCAGTTAATGAATATAGTAATCTATTGTTCAATAAACAAAGACCCCAGTTTTGGGGATAAGAATGCACTATTTGACAAAAACTGCTGGGAAAACTGGAATACAGTATGGCAGAAAGTGGGCATAGATCATTATCTAACACCATATACCAAAATCAAGTCTAAATGGGTGCATGATCTAGGTGTAAAGGATGATACTGTAAGCAATTTGGGAAAGCAAGGAATAGTTTACCTGTCAGATTTGTGGAGAGGGAAGATTTTAGGACCAAACAAGAATTAGAGAGCATTATAAAATGGATAATTTTGATTACATTAAATTGAAAAGCTTCTGTACAAACAAAGCCAATGTAACCAAGATCAAGAGGGAGGTGGGAAATTGGGAAAGAATTTTTACAACTTGTCTCTGATAAAGGACTCATTTCTAAAATTTATAGAGAATTGAGTCAAATCTATATGAATACAGTCATTCCCCAATTGATAAATGGTCAAAGGATATGAATAGGCAGTTTTCAGAGAAGAAATTAAAGATATCTATAAGCATATGAAGAAATGCTCTAAATCACTATTGATTAGAGAAATGCAAATCAAAACAACTCTGAGATACCACATCTCTCCAGTCAGATTGGCTAAGATGACAAAACAAGAAAGTGACAAATGCTGGAGAGGATGTGGGCAAATTGGAACGCTAATGCATTGCTGGTGGAGTTGTGAACTTATCCAACCATTCTGGAGAGCAATCTGGAATTATGCCCAAAGGATTATAAATAATTTCATACCCTTTGACCCAGCATACCACTTCTAGGGTTATATCCCAAAGAGATCATAGAAGTGGGAGGAAGAACCCATATGTACAAAAATATTTAGCAGCCCTTTTTGTGGTTGCAAAGAATTGGAAACTAAAGGGGTGCCCATCAATTGGGGAATGGCTAAACAAGTTGTGGTATATGAATGTAATGGAATTTTATTGTGCTATAAGAAACGAGGAGGTGACGGATTTCATAATTACCTGGAGAGACTTATACAAACTGATGCTGAGCGAGAAGAGTAGAATCAGAAGAAATTTGTATACAATCACAGACATACCATATCTGATGACCAACTATGACAGACTGGACTCTTTTCAGCAATGCAGTGATATAAGTTAATCCCGAATGACTCAAGAAAGTGAGAAATGCGCCATCCAGAGATATAACTAGAAAGAACTGAGCCTGAATCCTGATGGAAGCAAACTAAATGATCTTGTTCTTTTCATTGTTTGGTTTTATTTCTTCCTTACCATCTTTCATCCCACCTAGTACAATATGCCTTTGTAATTGGAATAATGTCTAATATGAATGCATCTGCAGACCCTATACTGTACTATATGCTGTCATGAGGGGAGGGGGGAGGGAAGTAAAGGAAATTTGAAAATCAAGGAAATATGGAATTGAATCTTGTTAACTGAAACTAAACTAATAAATTAATTTAAAAAAAAAGAAAAAAGAAAAATATGAATTAGTTAAAGGCCATGGAGGAGCTCAAGAAGGATTTTGAAAATCAAGTAAGAGAAGTAGAGCAAAAATTGGCAAGAGAAATAAGAATGAAGCAAGAAAATCAGAAATAGTGAGTTGACAGCCTGCTAAATAAGACCCAAAAATACACTGAAGAAAATAACACCTTAAAAATAGATTAATTCAAATGGCAAAAGAGGCCCAAAAAGCCAATAAGGAGAAGAATGCCTTAAATAGCCAAATTTGCCATATGGAAAAATAATTTTAAAAACTAACTGAAGAAAATAATTCCTTCAAAATTAGATTGGAGTAAATGGAAGCTAATGACCTTATGAGAAATCAAGATAGTATAAAATAGATCCAAACAAATGAAAAAATAGAAGGTGATGTGAAATATCTCACTAGAAAAACCACTGACCTAGAAAATAGATCCAGGACAGATAATTTTAAAATTATCAGACTATCTGAAAGCCATGATCAAAAAAAGAGCCTAGACACCATCTTTCAAGAAATTCTCAAGGAAAATTGCCCTGATATTCTAGGGCCAGACAGCAAAATAGAAATTGAAAGAATTCACCTATCACCTCTTAAGAAAAGCTCCTAAAAAATCCTAGTAATATCATAGCCAAATTCCAGAGTTCCCAGGTCAAAGAGAAAATACTGCAAGCAGGCAGGAAGAAACAATTTGAGTAGTGTGGAAACACAATCAGGATAACACAAGACCTAGCAACTTCTACATTAAGGAATTGAAAATCTTGGAATATGATATTCCGGAGGTCAAAAGATCTAGGACTAAAGCCAGGAACCACCTACCCAGAAAAACTGAGTAAATATGGTCATTCAATGAAATAAAGGATTTTCAAGCATTCTTGATGAAAAAACCAGAGCTGAACTAAAAATTTGACATTTGAATACAAGAAGCAAGAGAAGCATGAGAAGGCAAACAGGAAAAAGAAATAAGGAACTTATTAAAGTTGAACTGTTTATATTCCTACATGGAAAAATGATCATTGTAACTCATAAGACTTTTCTCAGTATGAGGATAGTTGAGGGGAATATATATGTGTGTGTGTGTATATATATATATATGTGTGTATGTGTGTGTGTATACATACATATATGTGTATAAAGGAGGGTGTATGTGTATATAAACATATATGTAAGTATGGGCATATTTATGTTCATGTACACATACACAGATAACACAAGATGAGTTGAATATGAAGGTATGATATTTAAAAAGTAAAATTAAGAGGTGAGAGAGGAATATATTGGGAGAAGGAGAAAAGGAGAAATAGATTAGGGTAAATTATCTCATGCAAAAGAGGTAAGAGAAAACTATTACAATGGAGGGGAAGAGCAGGAAGGTGAAAGGGAATTGAGACAACCTTATTCTCATTGAATTTCTCTTAAGGAGGAAATAAGATACACACTCAATTGGGTATCTTACTCCACAGGAAAATAAGGGGATAGGGGATTAAATGGGGGATGATAGAAGGGAGGGGTAGATTTGGGGAGAGGGTAGTTAGAACATTATTAAAAAGGGATAGGGTCAAAGGAGAAAATAGAATAAGTGCGGGGCAGGATAGGATGGAGGGAAATATAGTTAGTCTTTCACAATATAACAACTATGGAAATTATTTGGGTAATTACTCATGTACAACTTGTATTGAATTGCTTATCTTCGCAGTGGGGGGGCAGATGAGGAGGGAAGAAAGAAAAAAATCTGGAACTCAAAGTTTTAAAAAGAAATGTTTAAAAAATGTTTTTTACATGTACCTGGGAAATAAGATATACAGGCACTGAGATATATAAATCCATCTTACCCTACTAGAAAGTTAGGGAGTGATGAGGGAAGATATAAGAGAGAACAGATTAGGGGAAGAGGTATTCAATAGGATTGCTCTTTGGGGGTGAGGGTGGGGGAAAGACAGAAAAAATTATAACTCAAACTCTTGTGGAAATGAATGTTGAAAACTAAAAATAAATATTACAAAAAGAATAGACTTCTACTGGATCTAGTGGGTTCCCAGTTATTCAAAGTCTTCAAGCAAAGGCCAGATGGATACTATTAACTTATATTATAGACAGGATTCTTTTGGCAGGTGCAATTTGTAATGGATGGTCATGGAGATTCCTTTTAAATGTAATTCTGTGACTGTTTTGTTGAACAATTGAATTGAGTTCTATCTTCTCCATTTCTTGTTTCAGGGTTTTTACCTCTTTTCTTTGGCTTTCCTTCTTTTACCCTTAGCCTTCAATGCTCCTTTTATGTCTCTCTTTGAAAGTTAAAATATAGGTAAACTTATCCAACAAGGAAATGTTTTCTCTGTTTTTCATAAAATCGTGCAAGCCTTTTCCCTGCTTTTCTTTTTCTGTGTTCTCCAATCATTTCTTTTTTTTAAGCAATTGGGGTTAAGTAACTTGCTCAAGGTTACACGGCTAGTCATTATTTATATGTGGGTGCTCATTTTCTGAGGCCGGATTCAATCTCGGGTCATCTCAACTCCGAGGCCGGCACTCTTACTCACTGTGCCATCTAGCCTCCCCTCCAATCATTTCTTTAATAATGTTCTAGATGTTTTTTTTTTTTTCCAGGAATTGAAATTATGCTCATTGGCCTCAGTTTGCATGATCTATTCTTTTCCCTTCCAAAAATTGTTATATTTCCTCTTCTCCCATCACAGAATTTCAATTTCAATTTCATCTAGTCTAACCTGTAATTGAAAAAGAATTCCCTGTACATTATAGCCAAGAAATTGAGACCCAACCTCTCTCTAAAGACTTCTAATGAGGAATATTTCCTTACCTCCTGAAACAACCTATTCCACTTTTCTTTAATTACTAGGACACTTTTCCTGACATCAAGCAAAATCAGACACTTGAAACTTCCAACCATTCCTTCTACTCCCACCCCCTGAGTCCAAACAATACAACTAATGTGTATTCCACGTCTTTACTTCTTAGAGTTCTCTGTTCTCCAGGATAGTTCCTTTGATTGATTCTCCTATCATATGAAAATTCCAAGTGTTTTAGATTTTATCCAGCTTATTAGTGTGCTTCCTAGAATTTGATACCTGTACATGAACACAATACATCAAATGTAATCTGACCAAGTTGAGAACAATACTATTGTCACATTTTTTTATTCCAGGAAGCTCTGCCTTTCAAAGCAACCTAAAATGACATTATCTCCTTTGGCTTATATAATCACCTTGATGGGACATAATAAAGTTATAGTCCACTAAATATTATCAGAACTTGAATTTCTCTTTTATTTAGCTCTCACTAAATTTATCTGAATTGTAAAAGACATATTAGCATACTTTATGTTTGCCTTCTTATAGTTATCAGACTTTGAGACTACTCTTCTACATAATTTATGGGTCTATAGTATGTGAAGGCTTAATGGATAAGGTAGAACTTGACTTGAGCACTGAAGAGAAGAAAGAATTTAGTGTATATGCTTCTATGGAAAATAAAAATCCATTTGACTATTGTTATATAATTAAATCTACCTATTAGAACCTCACCTTAGCTAATTAATACAACATTATAATAATCATCCTTCTCCCTTCAACCCAAGCTGGTCTCCCTACTGTCAAATCTCATCTCACTCTTCACCAACTCCTTACCTTCCATTTTCTGTCTCTCATCTGGGTTCCCCAGATGTAGCCATCACAATACATTTTTGCATGAGAAAATAAAAACTCATCCTAAGGATGTGCTGGAATCAAGTCTAACTGCTTGAGGGTGGTTATTGTCAAATTTTCAGAATGATCATTTATACCTGAGAAATTGGCAACTACTACAAATCACAACCTGATTTATTGTTTTGTCAGTTTTCTAGACTTAAGAAAGGCTTAATACTTCAGATTAAACTTAAAAGTGTATGAACATACTTTTTTTCAGGAGATCTTGGTCTTTAAACATTTACCAACTCAATTCTGCAGTGATATATAAACATAACATGAGCTCAGCAGGAGTGCAAAAGAGGGCTCAAAGAATGTTGTAATCACCAGATTCCATGGTTCCTCTTCCATGGTCCCAGCTTTTGCCTGAATTCAATCAACCATCACCTAGATTAACAGGTAGGCAGCTCTCAGCTCTTTGTCCAGTTCCTTGTCCAGTTCCCATTCCATATTGGAGCTCACAGTTTCCAGTCTATCTCAAATCTTTTGCTGATTCTGTTTCTGGAAAGACAAAGCTTAACAGAGCCCAAACTCTATTTATATACATTGCTGGTGACATCATCAATTCACTTTCTGCCTGTGAAATCAACAGAGACCCATAAAAAAGGTCCTAGAAGTCAACACAAATCATGAGCATAGTGCCAGGACCTCTGAAACCCTCCTCCAGGACTTCTGTAAACAGACAAAAAGAAAATCCTCTTTCAGGGCTTCCAGTAAGGTCCCAGGGCTTCTGTACAAAGTTTCACATACAAAAATAAACACAGTCAGAACAGACAGAGTGCTGGCTACCACAAGTGCTCTCCTCAGTTTTGCTCAGTCCCAGCTTGTGCTCCTCCTTATATGTGGTGGTTCTCCTTCCTATTGGGTCAACAAGTTCCTCCCACATTCAAATCACAAGGGACTCAAAAAAGGTGCTATTTATAAATACTTAAGTAGCTGAAATAAGGTTCTAAGTACTTCTTTGCTTGCAATTACACTGGGTGGTCATCATTCATTGCCTTTTGCATTTGGTAAGTGGTTCAGTGGATAGAGTGTCAGGCCTGGACATCCTCAGACACTTACTAGTTGTATGAATCCTGTTGGGCTCAGTTTCCTCAACTGTAACATGAGCTAGAGATGGAAATGTCAAATGACTCCAGTTCTTTGCCAAGAAACCCTCCCCGCAAAAGAAAACCCAAATTAGATCACAAAGAGTCATACATGATTAAAAATGACTGAATAAAAACTACTTCCTATGTCAATAAGAAAAAAAAGACAAAGATATTGACCAAGCTGTCAGCTTTCTCTCTATTTTGATTTTACTTCTGGCCTAAGGACTTATCTCTAAGTCAAATAAGGAAAGGAAATGCATTGTTTGATAGCATTTACAAAATCTTCAGTTTTGGAAGAGAGCTCCCTCTCATCATTCCCACCATAAAAATTACACACACACACACACACACACACACACACACACACACACACCATATAGATAGAACAGATCCATTGTTTTTAAACAAATAATAAACCTGCTCTGTAACAAACTCCACTGTCAGAGAAGTTATTGGGATTCCAAGCTTCTTTTCCCATATACATACTAAATGAAAAATGAATGTAATATAAAAAAGCAGAGATGCTATCATCTCTCTGTCTCACTATATCCAAATGGAAAACATGCCTGAGGCTTTCCTATGTGAGGACAGGGATTCCTGCACAACCTTCCATGCCATTCCTGATGCTGATAAACCAGAATGACTTCATATTCCATACATAGCATATTAGATCATCCAGGTAAAAGCTAGCAGCTTACTGGAGAGAATGTAAGAAGCTAAGGAAATAAAATAAAACAAATTTCACACATCAGATGGTAATTTTTATTTCTTTGACATACATCAGTAGCCAACTGATTTTCCAGATGGACAAACAAGATGCCCTCTTCCACTCTCTTTAGTCACTAGAACAGACAGCTTAAGTCAGTTTCATTTCTTCTCATCAAGTTAATTTGATTCTCACAAAGAAACTTCATGATCAGTAAACAAACAACATATTCTGAAAACACCTCCCACTGCCTGGATTGATCTAGACAACCTCCAAAAATACCTTATAGTTTACTTCTCATACTAGCCTCTAGCAAGGAACCCTTTAATTATCATCTCCAACAGATGTCAGGGAAGTTGTTATGTTCAAATAACAAAGGCCTTTTCAGGGTGAAGGAATTCCTCAGTCTGAGTTTAGTAAGACAGCCACATTTGCATCCTTCTCATGCCCCTAGCTGTGGATATCTCCCAAAGTAGACTTTTCTTCTCTTATCTATGTTGTCTCCCTTGGTGATCTCATAAGTTTCTATTAATACATTCATTATTTCTGTATAGATGATTGTCAGATCTAAATATAAAGATCTAATCTCTCTTTTAATATACATCCTGGATCTCAAACTGCCTATTGGACATATTATACTGGATTTCTGTAAGCATCTCAAACTCAACATGCCCAAACTCATTGCTACTCCTCAAACAATGGTTCCCTTCCAAACTCCCCTCTCAATCACTCAGTCCCCACCCCATGTCATCTTCGACATTTTAATCCCACCCAACATATTCCTTTGATTGCCAAATGACATCATTTCTGCCATTGCAATCTACAATCAAAGTGGTATTTTTTGTTGTTTTTTTGGATTGAGTTTTAGTCAGTGAGTGCTTTTGATTGAGTCTTGCCTTTGATTGATTCAAGCATCTTTGATTGAATCAAGAGTCTGATTAGAAACCCCATATTTTATATTGCTTGGAGGGAGAGGACAGAATAAAGAGAGGAGCAGAGCTGAGAGAGAGAAGCAAACATGAGCAGGCTAGGGGAACTTATCTATGGGGAAACCTAACAGAAAGAATGTTTGTGATGTCAGCACTCCCTCTGTTGATCTGCATTTCTCAGACCGAAGTCCTATCTGTTGGTCTGTGTTAATTTCTCAGACAGAAGCCCTGTACACTGGTCTTTATGAGTGAATTGAGCTAAAGAGCAAAGGATCTGCCCATGGGAAGGAGGCTTAGCTTAAGCCTCTTTTAAGAATTGTTAAGGTGAATTGAGCTGATGGTGCTAATAATGTGTATAAATATTGTTGTAGCCCTGTTAAGCTTTGTTTTCCTAGATACAAAATCTGCTGGCAGGAGCCCCTGGAGCCTGCTGTCAGGCAGGAGCTTGGAGTGGATCTGTCCCCATGAGCTGAGACATGGGGCAGGAGCAGAGAAATGCCTACATGTGAGTCCAGGAAAGATTTGGGAGCTGTCAGCCAACAGAGGAAGAGACATGGCATTTGGAAGTCAGCCTCGAGCCAAGATGAAAGAGGACTTTACTTGGACCCTGTTTATTGATTGAAGAGATCATGACTTACTGTGACCTAGGGGTAGATGTTGTTTGTATTTACTTTTACCTCTTAAGGATGTGTTGTGCTTGGGAATACTATAGCCTGGGACCCCCTAATTGTGTAAACAAGTATTTTGGAGAATATTATTGAATGCAATGATATATCTATGTGTCATATGATATACTGAATGTTATGAGATAGATAGATAGATCATATATTTTGCTTAAGGATGTTGCTAGATGTTATGCTTTATCGAACAATATTTAATTCATTGCTTAATAGAGTTCATTATATTATGTGATTATACCCTTAAAATTATTCACAGCAGCAGTCCTCAGGTGCATTGCCATGATTGGCATTAAAATCTCATATAAACTTTCTTCTCTGCACTCACATAGCCACCATCCTTGTTCAGTCCCTCTTCATCTCTCACCTGGATTTTTCATTGGTTCCTTTTCCTCTCACTCCAATACACTTTCTGTACAGCCACTAAATCAATTTTTGTAAAGCATGAGTCTAACTATGTTATTCCCAGCCCCTACTCAATAAATCCCAGTGGCTTCCTATTATATCCAGAATCAAATATAAAGCCCTCTCTAGTGTTGAAGGTTCCTTGCAACTTTTATAAACCCTTTTCATCTTTCCACTTTTCTTGCACTTTACTCCCCTTTCTGCACTGGATAATCAAGCACCAGCAGACTCTTTGCTGTTCCTTACACAAAATGCTCCATCTTCCAAATCTTAAGTCAGTCAATAAGCATTTATTAATTGCTTATTATGTTCCAGGAACTATGGTAAATTCTGGGAATACAAAGAAAAGCAAAAAGATGGTGTTATGTCTATAGGAGATACAAACAGTATAATATCCTTTCCTTTGCACTGACTGTCCCCATTCCTGGGAGCGTCTTCCTTCTCATCTCCACTTCTTGAGATCACTTCTCTCAAAGACTCAGTTCAAACCTTATCATATATAGAAGACTTTTCCTAGTCCATGCACCCCTAGCTACCTGGGTTTGCTCCTCTAAGGTTACATTCCTTCTACCTTTTATCTATCTTTTGTGTGCCTCTTCCTTCATACATTGCCTCCCATCATTCAAATGTATGCTCCTCTAAGACAGAGATTGTTCCATATATTGTCTTTCTTTCCAAACCTAGAACTTCTCACAACTCCAGGCATATAGTAAACACTTGATTGCTTGAGATGGTCATTCAGTGGCTCTGAAGAGATCATCCTAGAGATTTGTAACTTTGAAACTAGCAATAAAAAGTCATGGCCTCCTCCTACTCCATCCAACAGTCATTATGAAAACTATGGGACCAGAAGAGTGAAAAAACAAGGGAAAATGACATACCTAGAAAGGAACAGACCCAGTGAAATTAAAGCAATATCCTCCCTGTTAGAGGTATTGATTGCTCCTTCACAGGTGTGCCTTAGTCACATATGCTCCCCACATAGTAGCTGGTACATATTTCTTTGCTAGTAGTCTTCCCCCCATTAGATTCTCCATTCCTTAAGAGTAAGTACTATTTTTCATCTTTTTTTTTTCTCCCCAGTGCTTATCACAGGGACTGACAAATACCAGGCACTTAATAAGTGTTTTTTTTTATTGACTGCCTGATTTCACATGTGATCTCTTTTTGCCTATTCTCCCCACTGGTGTTAAGTATATTTCTGGGAGACAAAGTCTTATGTACATTCTATTGTGGTGTTTCTTACTATGCTATGCCCTTACTCTGAACTGATTTTCATATCTAACCATCTAGAGAAAAGTATGCTTATGTTGTAGAGACTGATACTATCATTTTGAGTGAATGTGAACCCATGTTCTTCAAACCAGGATTAACTATTCTGGAGGTCCCACATAAGACAGAAGATGTTTTAGGTAGAACAGGTGAAGATCCCTAGATTAAACTGAATTTACAGGGTGAGGTTCCCCTCGCTCATACCCTGCAATGATGCAGAAGGTTGAATAAGATAGCAAAGGATGGATAACCAAGTTTTGCAATAGAGCTGAGTCATTGCGATTGGTTATATTAGAGCAGAGACAGAAAAGAAAGAGGCTTCTATCTGAGAAATTAACATAGACCAACAGATTGGACTTCTGTCTCTTTCTTTTCTACTACTTCAGCATTTCCTTTCCTGACTCGCTATCCATATCATGCCTTCTAACGAGAGTCCCTATTCTGTTCTGGACCCTTTTCTTTCTCTACACACTTTCTATGTAACCTTATTAGCTCCCACAGTTCTAACTCCCTTCTATAAGCAGCTAATTCAGGGCTATGTAGCCAATCACAGGCTCTCCCCTGAGCTTCAGAGATGACCCACAAATTGTCTATTAGACATTTCAAACTGGATGTCACAGAGACATCTCAAACACAATATGCAAAACTAAATTCATTAGATTTTTCCCAAAACATCCTTTCGTTCCAAATTTAACTATTTTCAAAGGCATCACCATCCTTCTTGTTTCTTGGTACATAATCTTGGCATTATTTTTGACTCTTCGCTGTCCCTCACCCATATATGCAAAGTTTCTACCTTCACATTTTTCATATCAACCCTTTCTATTTACTTACCTACCACCATAGTTCAGGTCTTTCTCATCTGTCATCTGGATTTTTGTAAATGATCCTTAACTAATCTCTTTATCTCATCCCATACAACTGCAGTGCATCCTACATACTACTTCCAAAGTGATTTTCCCTAAATGTCATCATTCACTCCCCTATTCAATCAACTTCTGGGACTTCATATTGATTCTAGAATACGATGAATGACAGATAGACATAAAAGATACAGAGACAGAAAGACAGACAGATCGATTCCTTTTTTAGCTTTTAAAAGCCTTTATAACTTAGCTTTATTCTACCTTCTGCAGCTTCCTTGGACATTTCTCTACCTCACACAATATAATGTATCCAAATTGATCTTTGTTTTCTCATATATGTCATCACTCCACCTCCTATTTCCAAGTCTTTGTATTGATTGTTTCCCATACCTAAGATACCCTCCTTCACCTCTACCTCAAAGAATCTCTCCATTTCCTCAAGACATCTTAAGAGCCACCATCTACAGGAAGCTTTTCCTTATCTCCTTCCCAAACTGCTAGGGACCTCCCTCCCAAGCTACTTTATACTTAGGTATTTTGTTATATCTTTTCATTTATTTTCATTCTGTATGTGTACTTCTCTTCTGCATTAGAATTTTAAGGTCCTCATGAGCAGAGATTGTTTCATTTCATTATACTTGAAGCTTTGGCACCTAATACAATGCCTGACACAGAAAGGGTAATTTTATATATATACATACCTACACACACACACACACATATATATGCATGCATATAAACGTGTGTGCATGTACATACACAGATATATACACACATGTGTGTATAGTTGATTTGTTGAGAACATGAAAACCTTTTTTTTAATTTTTCAATTTAGGCTCAAGAAATTTCTGAAATAAAGCCTGAACCCTCTTTGTTTTCTTTTTTTTTCTTTTTTTTCAAATGCTTTATTAACTTCCAGTTTACTTCATTCATTTCTGCCATATTTTGGGTTACAAATTTTCTCCCTCTTTTTCCTGTAACCACCTCACCAAAATAGCAGTCTCCCAGGATGTCCCCTCCTTTTATTTCCCAATTACATGTAAAATAATATTCAATAATGTGTGTGTGTATTAAACATTTGGTTTTAAAATGAATTCCAGATTCATTCCCTTCATCCATTGTCACCCACCATTACTGGGAAGATAAGCAATCCACTATAGGTTGTATGTGTGTAGCTAAAACAAAAGATTACCATAGTAGATATATTGTAGAAGACGTATTATATTTCCCTCCGACTTGTTCTATTCTGTACTTTGGTCCTGCCCTGTTTCAAAAGTGTGTGCTTCCAACTTCCTTCCCCCCCCAGCCTACCCTCCCCTCCATCATCCCCCCCATCCCCTTCCCCTATACTCTCCTGTAGGGTGAGATACCATATTTAGTGTGGATGTCATTCCCTCTCTGAGCCAATTTCAAGGAGTATAAGGTTGACCCATCCCCTTATGCCTTCCTGTTCTTCCCTTCCATTGTAACCATTTTCCCTTGCCTCTTCTATATGAGATAGTTTGCCCCATTCTCTCTCCCCATCTCCTCTCATTATATTCCTTTCTCACATCTTAATTTCACCTTTTAAGTATTATCCCTTACTATTAAATTGGAACTGTATCCACTATCTTTGTATACTTGTAAACATATATAAACATATATACACATTCACATATGTATTCATATGCCTAGATACCCTCCAATAAAGACTATATATATATATACACACACATATGTATATATACACACACACATATATATGTATATATACACACACACATATCTATATCTATATTTAGATAGATAGATAGATAGATAGATAGATAGATTTCTATTCCCTTCAACTATTTTCATACTGAGAAAAGTTTCATCAGTTATAATTATCATTTTTCCATGTAGGAATGTAAATAGTTCCACTTTGATAAGTTCCTTATTATTTCTTTTCCCTGTTTACCTTCTCATGCTTCTCTTGCTTCTTGTATCTGAATGTCAAATTTTCTATTCAACTCTGGTTTTTTCTTCAAGAATACTTGAAAGTCCTCTATTCCACTAAATGACCATATTTTCCCCTGAAACATGAAACATACTCAATTTTGCTGGGTAGGTGATTCTTGGTTTTAATCCCAGCTCCTTTGCCCTCTGGAATATCATAATTCAGGCTCTTCTATCCCTCACTGTAGAAGCTGCCAGATCCTGTGTTATCCTGATTGTGTTTCCACAATATTGAAATTGTTTCTTCATGGCTGCTTGTAATATTCTCTCCTTGATCTGGGAATTCTGGAACCTGGCTATAATATTCCTAGGAATTTTCTTTTCGGGATCTTATTCAGGAGGTGATTGGTGGATTCTTTCAACCTCTATTTTGCCTTCTGGTTCTAAAACATCAGGGCATCTGTCCTTGAAATTTTCTAGGAGGATGATTTCTAGGTTCTTTCTTTGATCATGGCTTTCAGGTAGTCTAATAATTTTTAAATTATCTCTTCTGGATCTATTTTCCAGGTCAGTGGTTTTTCCCATGAAATATTTCCACATTTCTTTCTATTCTTTCATTTGTTTGGATCTGTTTAATAGCATCTTGATTTCTCATGAAGTCACTAGCTTCCATTTGCTCCAGTCTAATTCTGAAGCAACGATTCTCCTCAGTGAGCCTTTGAGATTGTTTTTCCATCTGGCAAATTAGGCTTTTTAAGGCAGTCTTCTCCTCATTGCCTATTTGACCCTCTTTTGCCATTTGAGTTAGTCTATTTTAACATGTTATTTTCCTCAGTCAGGCTGATGACTCTCATTTCATAATTTTCTTGCACTGTTCTCATTTCTCTTCCCAATTTTCCCTCCACTTCTCTTATCTGCTTCTTAAGGTCCTCTATGGCCAGTAACCAGCTCGTATTTTTCTTTGAAGCTTTTGGTGCAGGAGTTTTGACTTCACTGTCTTCCTCCTGTTCCATGTTTTGATCTTTTTTGTCCCCAAAATAAGAGTCTAATGTTGGGTTTTTCTGTTTGTTTTGCTTCCTTTGCCTGGTCATGTTGCCACTCAATTACTTGACTTTTGGGCTTTTTGCCACAGTAGGACTCTGCCACAAGACAGGGTAGCTTCCATCCCAAATGCTGGGATTTTCTCAGCTGCCTGAGTTATTAGTTGGGTGCTCTCTCTGAAGCCTCCACACACTCTTGCAAGCTGGTCGAACACCCCAGGACCTCCACCCTAGACCACAATCCAGATCCAAGAAGGTTAAAGCAAGAGCAATTACCCCTCAGACCGGTTGCTTGGTTCCCCTGCAGTCTGCAGGCCAGTAACTGAAGCTGAAACATGGCACTGGCTGCACCGAGGTGTTTCAGTGGCTTCTTGCCCTGGGGGAAAAAGCCAATGCTCTCCCAACTACTGGTCCCAAAGTCCACACAGCACTAACCTCTCACTTTTTCCTTGGCATCTATGTGTTGGTAATTCTGGAAACCTCACAGTGGCTGGTGCTCTGGAGTCCCCCCCTAGCTGGTGGCTGGCAGTGGCCTCCCTGGGGCTAAAACCTCTGGCTTGCATGAGGCTGGGTTCAGCTCTGCTAGGCTGCCAGGCTGTCCTCAGCAGGAGGTTAGCTTCTCTGTGTCATTTTGTGAGTTCTGTAGCTCCAAAGTTTGTTCAGAGTCCCCTTTTGCATGGATTGGGGAAGGTGGAAGCTGGAGCCTCACAGAAGTCATATTTCTATTCCACCATCTTCCTGAACCCTCTTTTTTAATTTTCACCCATCTCCAAATCCAGTAGATTACTTATAAAAGTTTCTCCTTTTACAGAATAAGAATTCCCATAACTTGATTATGCTTTTCAGAGAGCAGCAATGTAGTCATCTTCCATTTATTGTGACCTGAGAAAGTGACTTGTTATTTACCCATATGCTGAAGATGTGCAATGTGTTCAAAGCAGGGACTACAAACATATTTCTATTGTTAACACTTTTTTTTAAGTTTTCAAAAGCTGGGAGTTTTCTGTTTTATTTTGTTTTTTAGGACTCCTTAAGCATTTCTCCAGAGAAAAAGCCCTGTAAATCTCCAATAAAGAAACATATATCAAGTGTGTCAACAATTGGTCACATCAAGAAAATTTCTGGGAAATGCCAGAGGTGTTAGTTGTGGATTAAAAAGGACTCTTTTATTATCTACTTTATAAAATATTTTCCTATGGCAATTATGAAAACAAATTCTGGAAAATAGTAAAAGTATCTAGGCAAGACATTAATTTCAAAATGTAAGTTAGAAATATATTACCAACTCTGTTAGAATTAATGAGAATATATTTCATATATAAGAAACAGTTCCTAGGCACGATTAAGTTACAGAAATAAACCACAGGAAATTTGTTTTAAATGTACAGAAAGTAGTGAAATTTTATAATATCCCAGCAGTCAAAGTGATCATCACCTTGACTGTATCATTATAATTTCTCTACTGGTTATCCAAGTTCCTTCATTATTCAGGGAAGTTATGTATCAGATGCATTGTTAAAGCTCATAATACTTAGAAAGAGAATTGCTTTTATAAAAGAAAACATGGAAAACAAGTAGAACCCTATTTTTTCAATAATATAAAATCTTAGAGAAGTATCTTGGTTAATTGATTGAGTAGATCAATCACATGGACAATTAATTTAACTTAGGACAGTGGTGAGCAACTTTGTTGAGTATACATTTCCCTTTTTATATATCATCTAATATTAATGTCTAAAGGGTAAACCAATAAAGTTACCAGTGTTGTTTTATCATTCAAGTAAACTTGAATCATTATAATGTATATAGAAAAGATTATGACATAAAAGGACATGATGTTAGAAATCAAAATCAAATGGTTTAATTGCTTTAATACTTTTAAAATAACCAGCAACAAATACAGTGACATTTTCTATTCTCTATCTCATCACAAAAATTGTGTGATAGTAAAAATGTGGCCTACTATGGAATATTGCTTATGAGAGACTATTTCCTACTACTATCATCATTAAGGCTACCTTCATGTGCAGGTTGTTCTCATGAAAATTTTGTTTAGATTGAAAAATAGGCATATTAGTCAATAATAATAATCACTCAATTGCTTTTTCTGGTTAAAATATGAGATATTTCAGCACTTTTCACATATATGTAATATATATATATATATATATATATATATATATATATAATATATCCAAACTGCTATGAGTAGATATATGTATATGAAAAGTGCTGAAACATCTCATATTTTAACAAAATAACATTAACAAAAAATAGAAAGATTGGTAGGTGATGAATAGACATCTGAAGGAAGACATGTTCCTTAAATCCTCAATGCTCTCATAATTGTGCCACCTCCTGAACAGTACTCCCTTACATATGTATGGTCCATACCATCTACTTTCCATATTTTTATACTATTTAGGTCATTTCTACATCCTCTAGCAACATGTTGCTGAACTGTGAGTTAAAGTGTGTTGACACCATTGTCCTTGATAATAAAAATGATTTTTATAAAAATACTTTTAAACCTTGCTCATTTTATTCCATTTGTTGCCTTTCTCCCATTTTCGTCACCAGCTGTTGTCCATATCTAGAATATTTTCTTCATTTCCATCTCTTGGCAACTGGAAAATCTCAGCTAAAATCTCACCTTCTGCAAGAACCCTTTCCCAGTTTCCCTTGTGCTTGTGCCCTTCTTCTTAGATTATCTCTAATTGATCTTGTATATATTGTGTTTGTATATAGTTGTCTGAATGATATCTCCCCCATTAGATTGCAAACTCCTTGAGAGAAAAGTTTTTTGCCTTTGTATAACTAGGGATTGGTACAGTGTCTGGCACATAGTAACCACTTAATAAATAAGTGTTGACTTGACTTTTGTTTCTAAATTTAAAGAATGTTTGAATTCCAGTTGTGCCATTTACCATCTAAGGGACTTTGGACTGTAGTTTCACCATTTGTGAAATGATAGGAAGTCCATTTTGCCTCTAAAAACCTGTGAGCCTATGAAAAGCAGGATTTGGTGGCAATTCAGTTATTTTCTGAAGGTGTCATGTTGTAGGCTCACTCAGGCTAGGAAAGCCGAAAATGGTTAAGGAGAGAGAGTACTGTTATACTCTGTGACACTGGGAAGGATAGATTGAGCACAAAAATAATTTTCTACTCTAACAAGGACCTCCCTTTTGAGATGTGTTCTGACTGGGCCACATAGGCTTGATTTCAGGAATGAAGTGCTTTAGGAAGAATCTGAGGAAAACCTAATTAGTCATTCCTATTATGTCATTAGGTAAAATCAACACTAAGGAAAATAGTCTAGAGGAGACTCAGACTTTGGAGAATCATTTCCAACTTGAAAAGAAATAAATTTATTAAACATGGCAGAATTTCCCACAGGAAAGGAAATCTTCTCTTAGGAAGTCTGAAACAGAAATTATATTTAAGGCACTTTCCACTGGGCTACTCTAGGAACAAGCTTGTATCTTCAGTCTAGTCTTGTGAAAGAGGATACTTCTGAGTCATTCAACGAGGCTGCCATCTCCTTTGAGAAATAGGATGGCATAGCAGAACTGGCTTCAAATTCAGGAAAACCTGGGTTCTAGACTAGCCTCTGACACATAATGACCATGTCACTTTGGGTATACTTCAACTTTCAGTGATCTAGGCAACTCTCAAAGAAAATAATTTGTAGAAATGATTACCCACACTGGTATAAGGAAGTTTCCTCAGCCAGGAATTCCTCATACTACTTAAACTACAAGTCCAATCCTAAGTATGTCTTTCATGTCTCTAATGTAGTTCCACAAAAATATGTAAAATGTTTATTAGAGTCTCTGTAGGCTCAAGATTCCCTTAAAACATTCAGTACTGCCCACTGATGACCCATTTCTTTTTTAGCTAATCAGAGCTACAAGACCCCTTTAGTATGTAGTTACTATGCCAAAGCCTTCTCCTAGACTAGTTTGCCCAGATAAAATTAATCTGAACATGGGAAGCCATGCTGCAAATAAATGAGGCATGTATAATTTAACCATCTGTCACAAACATAAGAGTTGAATTTAGAGGGTAGAGCTAAGGTTCATCCCTTGTTGGTTAAAAAAAAAAAACCTTAGTACTTCAGAAAAAAATTATGAAAGAAAACAATTATACTTAAATTTTGAAAAATGACTTAAAATTGAAACTTTAAAATTACTCTAGTTGCAACTGCACTGTATGGTGCTTTGAGAAAGCAAGGGTTCTACACAATACCTAAAAGGCCAGCACTCTAACCTCTATACTAATGTAAGTAATGAAATAATAAAAGGTAAAGAAATAGCATAGGAAGGATGCTTGAAAGCAGTTGACTCTGAAAGAATTAGCTGAGTCTTGAAGATATTAATGAATATGTTTTGGTGGTAAGATTATTATATATGTTCATAGGGGAGAAGGGGATAAATTGATTCAATGTTTGTGATTTTTTAAAAACTAATTTTATTATTTTGAATTCCTATGGTTTCATGTACAGTGATTTTAGATGGAGTTAACCCAAATAATTTTTAAGCACGGAGAAATATAATCATTCCTTGGTGACCAACACAAGAAGGACTGAATGGTAGGGGAAGCCTTAGGGCAAAAGGGCAAAAATACATGAATAAAAGACTTGGAGGTAGGGGAAAATATTCATGGGAAAGATTTTGCCCTAACCAATGAAGAGAATCTATGTTAAGAACAAGTTAGAATCTTAGAATTTGAGAGAGTGAAGGAATCTCAAAGAATGTCTAAGCAATAAATAAAAAGAACTCCACTGAAATATGGCAGACAAATAGGTCTTTACCTGAAGACCTCTAAGATGGAGGTACCCGCCACTTCTCAAGGCATCTATTGCACTTTTGGACAGCTCTATTAAGAAAGAGATCAGGCTGTGGTCAATAAGTCTAAGAACCAGTCAATCCATACCAAACTCAGAATATCATGAAAAGTTTCAAGCCATTGAAGGATTTTTAATGAAACTTATTTTCAAGTTAGTAAGCAACATTTTACTGTTCAAAGCACCAGGAAACCCTATAGCACATGGAAACAAAAGAGAAGAAATGACATGATCTGGAAAACAAAGTTCAAAATTCTGGTTTCTCTCAAAAATGTCAAATAAATCCTTCTTGGCATCTTCATTTGGGCTTTTGCCATATAACCAGGGGGAATTTTCTTGGCTAGGTGCCCTTTGTGGAATGCAGGTTAGATGCCAATGAAGAAAACAAAAGGTGTAAATTTCAATTCTAATAGTGGAGTGAATTTGTGATCTCATCAATGCCAGTACCCCTTCAAGGAATATGGATTAAAACTAATCCATACCTACCCATCCTGTAGAAGTCTTACCTATGTCACTTCATAAGTTCATCTCAAGGGGTACATCCAAAATACCAGGAGGCTGACTCATGTTCTTTTACAATCACTGGAGTATATAAGTTGTTGATTAGCTATCCTTTACCATTTTTTATTTTCTGGTCATAAAATTCATTGATAAATATCCTTTACACAGATCCTATTTCATAATTCTTTGCCTTTCATGTATTAGAGCCTACTCACAGTCACCTTGCATATCTCCTTTGTTCTTTGGGGGAGCCCCATATTGTGACATAGAAAATAAAAGAAAAAAATCAATAAATATCATATTACCAAAAGAACCAAAATTAAAGGCTTGTAGGGATTATAGTGTCTTTTGTGTACATAGAAACACTGGGGAGAAAGCAGTAAATGCATTGCAGTAAATGTTCTTTCAATTCATCAAAATGGCATGCCATTATCCATGGGTATTTATTCACATATAGTGTTACTCTTCCTTTTTATGTCCTGAAGTCAAAACAGAAAGATTGTTTGACAAAATGGATCAATCACAACTCAGTTGATAGGATTTTATAGGCAAATATCTCCATTTCAGAGTGTTTGGCAAATTGGAAAAAAAGCATATTTTGATATTTCTAAAATACCATATGCTTACACTGTGAAACAGTGAATGTCTTGTATTTGTTTATAAGCAATGTTCCATTTTGCTGAGTATTTCTGACATCATATTAAAGCTTAGTATCAAAGGAGGGAGGGAGGAAAGGAGGGAAGAAGGGAGGGGGCGGGAGAGGGAGGGAGGGAGGGAGAGAGAGAGAAGAATTAGCAACCTCTAAACTGTCCCCCACATCAAGTACCCCAATTTAGAAAGCCCAAAACTCATTTACATTTTAGCTTCTCTGGTTGCTATGCTCTCTGCCTTTGCTTAATTTCAATTACCACCGAGCACTAACCAAATAGAAATAAGTAAAATGCTTTAGTGAGGGTATTAAATCTGAAGAAAACAAGTGTATAAAGTTGGAAAGGGAAAAAAAAGTATTGGCAAAAATTGTAAGGAATAAATAAGATAGCATAGCACTCATAAATGTATAAAAGTCCTCTTGTTCACTATCAAGTGTCAACTGCCTCGCTTCAGTGGCCTGAAAACAATCCTATCGTGCTTCTAGATCCTGGCTTTCACTGTGTTATGTGAGGCAGTAGACTCTTTAATGAACAACACAGACATTCTACAATTGCATCTGCTTGACAGAGCAATGTACACCAATCCATTCCAGGCTTCTATGGGGCTGAACAGAGTATACAATTCTTCAGTGAGTCCTAGAGGGAGAAACTGTCAATTAAAGAAATGGTTGGCAGAGGGAATGAATATTTTTATGCAATTATCTCAGCATCCCCTACTAGGACAGACTCTAGAATGATGCAAGCAAACATTAGTGGCCTCCCCCTACCTAAAACACTAGGTTTTACTCTGTGTGATACCACTGAATAACAGACTTTTTGAGAAGGCAGGATGCAGACAATTTGCTTCACCAACCATATTTGACCCAAGATATTGCTTATCACTGTCCAATTGTCAAAGATGCCTTCTTCAGCCAAAATCAAATGATAATATGGGGCACTTGAAAGGGTGTCTTCACAAATGCATTCTTTTTGAGCTCTATTTAAGAAGCTGGCAGGTTTCTGTTGTTGTTGTTGTGTTTTACTTGGTTTGGTTTTTGGGGTGGGGTTGTTTTTTGGCTTTGCCGGAATTTCCTAGAAGGCAGTGATAGAGGGGGGAAAGGCACTGAATCTGAAATTGCAAAGCAAGGATTTGAATTTTGATTCTGTCAGCTTATTAGCTATTTGAATCTAGAGTAATTTAACAATTATAGTAGTAGCAATGATAACAACATAATATGTGGGGGCAATGTAACATCATGGATAGAGGCCTCTGAGTCAGGAATATCTATTTTCAAGTCCTAATTTCTCAGTGTCCCTGACAACTATCAAATTATTACTTATATTAAAAAAAAAAAAAACTACCTTCAGGGGCAGCTAGGTGGTGCAGTGAGTAGAGCGCTGGCCCTGGAGTCAGAAGGACCTGAGTTTGGTTCTGGCCTCCAACACTTAACACTCACACAAACAAAAAAGACCTAGCTGTGTGACCTTAGGCAAGTTACTAAACCCCAATTGCCCTCCAAAAAAGCAAAAACAAAACAAAAACAAAACAAAAACAAAAACAAAAACAAACAAAAAAACTATGTTCAAAGTAAGTGCTAATCTGCATTGGCAGAAGAATTTTTTTTATCATGAGATCTACATGAGGATGAAATATCAGGTATAGTTCAAAACAACAAATATTTGAATAACTTTTTGAAGTTTGCAGAGCTCTATATACTATCGCATTTGACTCACAATAACCCTATGAGGTAGATATTACAAGATAATAATGATATTCCACTCCCCATTGTACAGATGAAGGCTCAGAGAGATTAAATAATTTGCCCATGGTAACATGGCTAGTAAGTATCACAGTCAAGATGTGAAACTCATTCAAAGTCTAACACTTTTTTAGACTAAACCACTCTGGGTCTCCATTTCTTCATCTATAAAAATGGGGAAATAAAACCTGTAATATCTACCTTGCAAGGTTGTTGTGAGCAAAACACTTTATAAACTATAAGGTGCTATACATAAGAGCTTGTAATGATTCTTTTTGCTTTCCACTTAAGAGTACTGAGGTCAAGGTCAAATAATAGGCATAGACATATTTTCTTTATGCAAAATCCTTTTGGATGATATCTATGTTTTTGCAGTCCATGACCTTCTCACCCTGAGAAAGGATCCTGCAACTCTGTCTCATGTCAATTCTCCATTATTAAGGGGAGAAAAAGACATAATAAGATTCCTCTGGATGAATTAAGTCCCCATTTGATCTGCTGTCTGTTTACTTAATAGAGAGATTACCTATTTTAGGATATTAGTTAGTTACCTAATTTAAGAGATTATCTAATTTTAAACAACTTAATTAGGAGATTGCCTAATTTACAGATATGCATAGACAGAGAATTAAATTTTAGAATAGAGAACAACAAAGTAGAAAAATAATAAGGAGGGACAAATACCAAAACCTAGAGAAATTATTGATAGGGTCATAGAACAGATTCTGCTACCTAGAGTTTTCTATCTCTAATTCTCTCTCTTCAGTTTCCACTGAAAAATCATCAGGATGTTAAACTTCCACCCAGAAAACAGTTTTTCAGAAACACAGTTTGATAATACATCATAAATTAGAGAACAAGGAAAAAAAAGGAATTAAAATATGGCAGAAAACTAATGCTTAGCTCTAATCAACTAGACCTCTAAAATAATAATTTTCCATGCTTTTGTGTTTTATGTTGTTTATAATGAGCCTATGGTACATTAAGGAAACATTTATATATAGGTAATTCCTTTAGATAAATTCCATTAATGTGCCTAGACACTTTGTGAGTCTTATCTAAAATTAATCTCTTCTAGAATTTAGAGCTCTATTAGATTCATTCAGCTTTCAGGAGCCTGAAAATTCCCCATAAATCATGAGTCCCAGAAGTTGACCAAAGAGGTAATGTGGGCCATTTATGCAGGAACAAGTATCTTACATCATTTACTATAATTCATTTTCTCCACATTCCTGATGGTCTATTCGGTGAAAAAAGATACTATATAGGAAGGGAGAAAAATATATCCTCATGTGGCTACATTTTGGCAAAAGTTCAGTAAAAATGTTTATGACCTAGAATAATAGAACCAAAGCATCTTCAATGCACTTTTAAAACTAGAAGAGGCCTTGACCATGATGTAGTTCAAGCTCCCTTTTCCTTTAATTAATTTAATTTTAGTTTTCAACATTCACTTCCATAAGATACTGAGTTCCAAATTTTCTGCCCATCTCTCCCCTCCTCCCACCCCAAGATGGCCTGAAATTTTACCTAGGTTCTTGTAATGGTAATGTAATTTTGAATTTGAAGATCCCTTTGTGTTGGCAAAAAGTAGCAGGTACTTAACACTTAGTAACTGATCAAGCCTCTGTTAGGGAAACAGAAGGTATGAACTCCTGTCTCTTGTTGCTGACATAACAGGAAGGGGTTGGCTGAAACAGGAAGTAGCTAATGCTGTATATATAAGAAAAGCCCCAGAGACACACAGTCAGAATTTCTTGAGACTAAGATCTGGTGGCAGAACAGCTACAGAAGAATGGAGAATTGAGACAGAATTTCATGGGAGCTTGTGGTGGTGGAGCTTCTTCTGGACGGGACCCCAGAGCCCAGGAGACCAGAGCCCAGGAGCCCAGGAGCCAGGAGCCCAGGTGACTGAGGAAGCATGACTGGGATGCTAAGACTTTGTTTGTGGTTTGGTTGAGCCTTGAATTCCCTGGAGCAGAAATGGTGAAGGAGCTGACATGGACCAGACTCTGTGAACTTCAGTGTGGAGCAGGACCTGTCCAGAGAGCTGGTCAAGGAACTGGGAGCTGTCTGCCATTGAACCGAGGTGACAGTCTGGTGAATCCAGGTAGAATCTGGGACCATGGAAAGGGATCCAGGGAATCTGAGAACAGGCCCCAAGTCAAGATGAAAAGACCTCTCCTTGGATAGTGAGTAATTATGGAATTATAATTTATTAGTGACCTAAGGGGTCGAGGGTTTTGTGTATGATGCTTAGTAACTGATTGCCGAATAAGTGATTGAGTTAATCAAGACTTTGCCCCAAGAGTGGAAGACTTTGGCTATTATACTTTGAGGTATTGTTACTGATAAGTGACTTGAGTTAATCAAGACTTTTCCCCATGAGTGGAAGACTTTGACAATGTACTTTGAGACTATTGATAATTGACTGATTGAGTAAATCAAGACTTTGCCCCGAGAGTGGAAGACTTTGACTATGTACTTTGAGACTACTGATAAGTGACTGGTTGAGTTAACTTAAGAGTGATTATTTTACTTTGAGACTATGTTGTGAATATTATATTGTGACTTTCTGTGAAAAGTTATAATATTGTGAATGCTGTATCTTGATTCTCTGTGAAAGTTTTGCTTTGATTTGTTATAGAACAAATAGAGTGATCACTATACTGTGTAATCAGAATCTTAAAAGCTGTTCACAGTAGCATTCTTCTGGAAAGCTGCTTGTGCATGTCATAACAGTTCTACATATACATTCATATTGAACCTATTTTCACATTAGTCATATTGTAAAGAAGAATTAGAACCAATGGGAGAATGGTAAGAAAGAACAAAACAAAAAAAGAAAGAAAGAAAAAGAGATCAAATAATATGCTTTGATCTGCATTCAGACTCCATAGTTCTTTTTCTGGATATGGACAGCATCTTCCATCATGAGCCCTTTGGAGTAGTCTTGGATTCCTTGCATTGCTAAGAATAGATAAATCTAACAAAGTTAGTCATCAAACATTGTGGTTGTTACTGTGTAGAATGTTATCCTAGTTCTGCTCACTTCACTCATATAATGGTAATGGGAATTTGAAAATCTTCCCTGCCCCTTAATAAGCCTAAGGGAATTTGAAGACCTTTCCTGATTTGAAGATCTTCCCTGCCTCCTAATAGACTGGATATAATCACATGGAAACTGTGGTTGGAGGAGTTTGCTGAAGGGTGGAGCAGAGTCCACAGGAAGATGGGAGTCAGTGCAGCTAGACAGAGGGAGGAAAAAGGACAGCAGGCAAGCAAACAAACTTGTGAATAAATGTTTTTTTGTGGGAAGACTAAAGAATGATGTGGTTCTCTGCTATGCTGTGGTATATTAGCTTCTATGTTTCTACAATGGATTCAGTTTCCTGGTGTTGGGATTTGGTTTCCTGGTGCTTGAATAAATGTTTTGCCTCTCTTTTCTACATGGAGAGTTTGTTATATTTTGCAATTGAGCACTATGTTGGCATATTCACAGTCCCCATTGACGCTATGAATATTGCACTGGTGCTACAATTCAGCATCAGTTCATTCAAGTCTTTCCAGGTTTTTCTGAAATATGCCTGCTTATCATTTCTTATACCATAATAGTATTCCATTGCATTCATATACCACAACTTGTTCAGCTGTTCCGCAACTGATGGGCATCCCCTCAATTTCCAATTCTTTATCACTAGAAAAAAAAGTTGCTGCAAATATTTTTGTACCTCTGGGTTCTTTTCCCATTTGCATGATCTCTTTGGACATAGTTCCAAATGGCTCTCCAGAATGGTTGGATCAGTTTACAAATTCACCAACAATGCATTAGCATTCCAATTTCCCTACATCTTCTCAAGCTATTATCATTTTTCTGTTTTATCATGTTAGTCAATCTAATGGATTTGATGAGGTATCTCGGAGTTGTTTTGATTTGCATTTCTCTAATCAATATTTTAGAGCATTTTTTCATATGACTATAGATAGCTTTAATTTCTTCATCTGAAAACTGCCTGTTCATATCCTTTGACCATTTAACAATTGGGGAATGACTTGTATTTTTATAAATTTGACTCACTTGTCGATATATTTCGGAAGTGAGGCCTTTATTAGAGACATTTGCTGTGAAGATTGTTTCCCAGGTTTCTGCTTCCCTCCTAATCTTGTTTGCATTGCATTGCTTGTGCAAAAACTTTTCAATTTAATGTAATCAAAATTATCCATTTTGCATTTCATAATGTTCTCTATCTCCTGTCTGTTCATAAATTCTTCCATTCTCCATAAATCTGACAGATAAACTATTTCTTGCTCTCCAAGTTTGTTTATAGTATCAGCCTTTATACCTAAATTGTCAACCCCTCTTTTTCACAGATGAGGAAAGTGATTGCCCAAGAGGTTAAATTGCTCACCTAAATATGGATCTTTGATCTCATAAATTCCAATGATCCTTCTAACAATAGTGGTCATGAACTATATATCCCTCCCCATTCTGTGAGATTCCTTTGCATTTCTTCTCATAATTTCACTCCATGGGATACAGACACTGGAGATCTTCCTTATTTTCTCCTGACACCAGGTTACAAAATGTAGCACTCAGGCTGTTCATCTATTATCATTCACACCTTCTATATGACCAACCCATATATCATAAATCCCTTTATAATATATTACACTATAGTCCTTATTCCAAAGGTTCTAATTTGTTTTGTGTCCTGTTCACAAACCGTGCAATGCTCTATTGCTAAAACTGTGATACTCATTTCTAATTCTTTAGAATTGGTAGTGTTCCATTATTTACCCACGGTATTTCCTGTGCTGATAGTTGAGAGGGAAGGGAACAAGGAATAATTAAGTGCCTATCACATGTCAAGCACTGTGCTAAACACTTTACAAACATTATATCATTTGATCCTCACAACAACCCTGTGATAATAGGTGACAATATTATTATTATTATTATTATTATTATTATTATTATTTTGCTTTTTGGAAGGGGGAAGGTAGGGCAATTGGGGTTAAGTGACTTGCCCAAGGTCACATGACTAGTAAGTATTAAGTTTCTGAGGCTGGATTTGAACTCAGGTCCTCCTGACTTCAGGGCCAATGCTCCATTCATTGCTCCACCTTGCCGCCCCCAATAGGTGCTATTATGATCCCCATTTTATAGTTTAGAATGCTAAAGCAAACACAGATTAAGTCTATTGATCAGAATCACACAGCTAGTAAGAGTCTGAGACCAAATTTAAATTCAAGTCATCTTGAGTCCATGCCCAGCACTCTCCATTGAACCAAAGTCTTTTAAATGGTTATAAACTTCATATGAGTTATGTCAATATTCCAGGGTATTATAATACCATCCACAAAAAGAAATATATGAAGAAACTTACTATCTATTGGCTTCCTCTCTTAAAATTAGACCCTGATCTAGATCTCTACCATGAGAATACAGGAAGACTTTTGTTAGGCATGTAGTACATTTTTTTTTTAAATACTTCATCTGAGTTCTTTCAGATGATCACCAAAAAAGATTATTTCTTTTGTCTTATGTTTCAAAGAATCTTAAGCAACATTGATATATGGGTGGGAGACACTATATAGTAAAAGAATCATTGAGGTGATTTTGCTCTAGTAAATTTGTTTTTAACTATGTACTCAACAAACCATAAACAAAATTGGGGTGTTATTCCTGAATGAGTTGTGTGATGGTAAATATATAACAGATTGTGGGATATTGTTTACAAAAGTCTAAATGCTCCCTGCCATCAAAGAGAACAAGTTATTCTCATTAAAATTCTCATATACATGGGAAAGTAGACATATACATTAGGTCAGGGTTTTTTTTTAATATTCTCTAAATCATATTTTTGTTTTAATGGAGTTCAACATTATTCTACAACTTTTCCTCTTTAAGATACAATGTGAAGTTGTCTCTTTAAGCCCTCACAAATCTGTAATCTCCAATAAGAACCTCCTCTACAAGGGAGGGCAGATTGGGGGAGAAGGTAGTTAGAAGCAAATATTTTTGAAAGAGGGAGACAGGGTCAAAGGAGAAATTAGAATAAATGGGGGGCAGGATAGGATGGAGGGAAATATACTTAGTCTTTCACAATATGACTACTATGGAAATGTTTTGTATAACTACACATGTATAACCTATATTGAATTACTTGTCGTCACAGTAGGGGTGGGTAAGGATGGGAGGAGGGAATCTGGAACTCAAAGTTTTGAAAAGCAAATGTTTAAAAAGTGTTTTTACATGCAACTGGGAAAGAAGACATATAGGCAATGGGGTATAGAAATTTGTCTTGCCCTACAAGAAAATAAAGGGGGGATGGGAGGATATAAGAGAGGGCAGATTGGCGGAAGTATGCTTGCCATATTGGGTAGGTAGGGGAGAGATGGAAAGAAAATTTGTAACTCAAAATCTTGTAGAAATGAATGTTGAAAACTAAAAGTAAATAAATAAATTCAATTTTTAAAAATCTCCTCTACATATACAGTTGGTTTAATTTGCCTGTTCTTGTATATTTCTCTTTAATGTCATATTTTTATTTTCTATAAGCACATCCAAGACTGTGATATTAGAGTCACATTATGGTGGCTTCCATTATCTTTGATAGTGAAAAAAAAATCATTATGAATTTTTTGCAGATTTTTTTTCATTTTTCTTTTCCATATTTACCTCCCATTTTTACTCTTATAGCAAGAATTGGTAACTCGACATTACTAGGGTTTCTGTAGAAGTTATGAAAATCTATTGTACCATAGTTTCACTCAAAATTCCTGAGATACTATTAACAAACTGTCCTTCCCAAAACATCTGCTCTCCTGTTAGAAATAGCCTAGTGCATATTCTGTATTTAATAATCAAAATACAAATTTTTGCTCCTCAATAGAGTTGAAGTTCATTGAGGGCAGAGACTCTTGGTGTTTTTTGTTGTTGTTGTTCCTTTGGCTTGGTTTTACATTGTAACAGGAGAATATGTCAGAGTGCCCAGCACATAGCAAAATTTCTTTTTAAATTCAGGTTGAATTGAATTCATTGGAATGATAATGTTGCTTAAGTGAAAATCCAAGCAAGCTTCCGTTAAACTGGTAATAACTTCCATTTATTTTAGGAGAAACTAATAATCATAACTTTCCATCATCCTTCCCTATAAGATTAGTTTTTAAATTAATATTTCTTAAATTAGTAAGCAAGCATATTTTATGCTTCCTACCTCTCTGTTGGGGGAGGTGAGAAGAGTGGAATAGCAAATAAAATGGTTGTAACAAACGTACATAGTAAAAAAAAAAAAACCAAGTCCCATATTGGCCACATCCAAAAAGGTATCTTATTCAGCATGTTTAATCTATCACACATCATAAGTTGGGTAACACTCTTTATCATTTGAATTATGATCAATCATTTGTTGAACTGAATTCTTTCAATATCATTCATTTTTATAATGCTGTTAAACTATGCAATGTTTTTTCTGTTTCTTCCCATTTTACTCTCGAGTCATTTATACAAATATTTCCTTTCATCATTTCTTATGACATGAGTATTCCACTACATTTATACATCATCAATTTGTTTAGCCATTCCCTAACAAATGAGTACCCTTTAGGTTTTGATATTTTTTGCCACAATAAAAAGAATAGCTATATACATATGTATATATGTATATATGTATGTATGTATGTATGTATGTGCATGTATGTGTATTATGTATGTATATACACACATGCATACATCATATATAATCTTATTTCTTATATATAAAACTACTATTTCCTCATATATATAACTATATATATAAATATATATATAAATATATATATAATATATATATATAAATATATATATAAAGGATTTATATATGTGTGCATCTATATATTTGTTTTCTCTTTTTCCTATTTCTTTGACCTTTTGAGGAGTATAGCTCTGGTATTTGTATAGTTGGCTCAAATGGCATGCATAGCTAAGAAACTTTTTGAGCATAGTTCAAATTGCTTTCCAAAATAGCTGAAAAATTTACAGCTCCATCGACAGTGCATCAATGCTACCGAATTGTTGTTTTTTTTCCCTACACCTCCTCAACATATGTTATTGACTTTTCTGTCCCCTTCGTCAAACTAAAGGAAATAAAGTAGAATTTCATATTTACCTTATATTGTTGTTAAGTGATTTCAGTCATATCCAAGTCTTTCTGACCCCATTTGGGGATTTCTTGGCAAAGATACTGGAGTGGTTTGCCATTTCCTTCTCCAGGAAACTGAGGAAGAATTGGGTGACTTGCTCAGAGTTACACAGCTAGTAAATATCTGAGGCTGAATTTGAACTCAGGTCTTCCTGACTCCAGGCCCTGCACTCTGTCCATTAAGCCACCTAGCTGCTTTATATTGCATTTTCCTAATTATTAACAAATTGGAGACTTTTTGTAAAGGGTATATAAATATATATGTAATATATATGTAACATATATGTAATATATATATATATATATATATGAAGGTTTGGGTTTCTTTCCTGAAAGATTGCCTGTTCATATCCTTTGAATATTTATGAATTTGGGACTGGCTCTTATAAATTTGAATCAACTTCTCTATCTTAGAAATGAGAGTTTCTAGTTACCTTATAACCTTATTCTCCTTTACATACTCTTGTCATTCAACATCCTTGTCAAGCAACATCCTTGCTGTTACTCATATAAGTAATCTATCTTCCAACTCTGCCCATTTTTAATAACTGTCATCTGTGCCTGGAATTTTCTCACTCCTCATCTCCATTTCCTAATTTTCCTGTCTCCTTTCAAGATTCAGCTAAAGTTCAACCATCTGAAATGAAGTTTTCCCAGTCCCCCTAAATTCTAGTGCCTTTTCTCCATTATTTATCTCTAACTTATCCTGTACATGTCCTTTGTTAACATAATTTTGCATGCTGTCTCCTCTATTAGTCTGTGAGCTCTTTGAGATTAGAGACTATCTTTTGCCCTAGTTTGTATCTCCGAAATTTAGCACAGTGTCAATTTGACTGTGTCTGTGAAACCGGCTATAAAGATTTTTTCCCCAGTTAACTATTCCCCTTCTAATCTTGATCACATTGGTTTTCTTTGAATGAAAAAAAAATATTTTTTTAAACTTTATGTGATGAAAACCGTGGGCAGATGAGTGGTGCAATAGAGTGTTGAGCCTAGAGTCAGGAGGATCTGAGTTCAAATGCAATCTAAGATATTTACTGCCTTCGTGAGCCTTGGCAAGTCATTTAAGCTTGTTTGCCTCAGTTTCCTCATCTGTAAAACCAGCTGGGGAAGGAAATAGCAAACTACTCCAGTATCTCAGCCAAGAAAACCCCAAATGCTGTCACAAAGAATCAGACACAACTGAAAGGACTGAACAACAACAATGAAAACTGTTCATTTTGTCTTCTATGATCTTCTCTATCCCTTGTTTGGTCAAGAACTCTTCCTTTAGCCATAGATCTGAAAGATACTTTCCTCCTTGCTTATCTAATTTATTTATTTTATGACCTTTTCATATATAGGTTGTGTATAATTTGGGGTTTATCTTGGTATATGCTCTAAGGTGATGGTCTAAAATAAATTTCTGCTAGAGTATTGACTAGTCTTCTCTGCACTTTTCACCCAATAGTGAATTCTTACCCCAGCAACTGAGATCTTTAGGTTTATCACATGCCAGACCATGTGAGTTTATTTCTGTGAATTATGCACTTTATTTATTCCATTACTCAAACTATCTTTTTTTAACTGGCATCAAATAATTTTGATGATTATTGCTTAGTAATATTGTTTGAGATCCAATACTATTCTCTGTACAGTTTTAAAAAAATATGTTAAATTCTAAACTAATCTTTGGATGCTACAACTCTTTTCTTAGCAAGTACCTGAAGTGTGTGCCAACTGGAGTGTCTTTTTTTTAAAACACTAAAAACTTCTGGTCTCCTGTCAGCAATTTATTTCTACCAGTTACACTATTAAAACATTTTTCTACGTCTTTTTCCTGTCCCTATCAGTTTAAACAGGTCGGAACTGGGGGTTTCAATGGTGTAGTATTTTGATTTGCACTGATTCTGAGTCTCCCTTCTAGTTCTATACTAATTCTGAACTTTGCTTTAACAAGTTGGTGAATTGATTATATATAAACAGATTATTTATCAGTAGTGATTCAAGTTGTTCATTTTTGTCATGTTATTCTGTGCTTGCCATGTCTAGAGCTTACTGAATCTTTTTTCCATGGAAAGTATTCAGGAGTGGCTAGGTGGCACAGTGAATAGAGCACTGGCCCTGGACTCAGGAGAATCTGAGTTCAAATCTGGCCTCAGACACTTAACACAAAAACTAGCCAGATGACCTTGGGCAAGTAACTTAACCCCAATTGCCCTGCAAAAAAAAAAAGAAAGAAAGAAAGTATTCATGATAAAAGTGAGTGCAGGCAGCTTCTAATTTTACAGATGAAGAAACTGACACTTAAGAAAAGTTAGCAGGGTCATGAAATGATTAAATGCCAGAACTAGGGTTCAGATCCAAATCCCTTACATCAAAGTCTAGCATTCTTTCTAATAAGTACCCTATGTTCAGACATGGGAAGAAAAATCAATCTAATTGGGATTATAACTTCTATAGCTACCTGGTTATTTAGAGGGATGTTTGAAAATGCCTTCTGTTCCTTTTGTCCATCACTCTATTGGAATCATTTCTGTGAAAGTGGGTAATAATTTCTTCCACACAGCTATCAAATTTTAATCTTAATGTATAAAGTTTGATTTGTCACTTTTCTGATCAAAGAGCTTCAATAGTACCCCTCATGGACTCTAGGATAAAAATAGAAAGTCCTCTATTTGGAATGTAAAACACAATGTAGCTCTAGCCAACCTCTCCAGGCTTTTTTCACTTTATTCTTCTTCACAAATACTACGTTCCAGCCAAACTGACCTATTACTATTACCTAGACTCTACTTTCTTTTTCTTGCTTCTCTGACTTTGAGAAACAATTCCTCATTCTGAAAAATGCTCCTTTCTCACTTCTATCTCTTAGACTCCACCTCCAAAACAATCTTGATTGCCCCAAACACTAGTATTCTGGCTCTCCTAAAATTATAGTGAATTTCCTTCTCTGTAAATCTTGTGTTCCTCACCATTACCACTGTTGAAATGAAAGCACATGTAGGGAAAGAACTAGTTCTCATTCTTGTCTTTATAACCACAATAGTTTATACATAGGAGGCTGTATGACAAGTGTCTTTTGAATTGAAATCAATATCTTATCCCATGTAATGATTGCTAGGATTAAATGAGACAAGCTATACTCTTTGAAAAGTATTGTCAATATCACTTGATTGACTCTGACTAAAGTCTAAATCAAACTAGACCCTGAAAGTTTCCTTAAAATTCTTAAACTATGGTCTTATTGATCACCACTCTAAAATGCCAACTTTGTATAGGAAATGACAACATTTATATTTTACAAGGGGGGAAATTCCCTTTACCAATGCAGATTGGGACCCCCTCAGCAATTTATAACTTTAGAGAACTCCCTAGAGTGGAGATTAAGTGACTTGCTTAGGGTTAAGGAGACAGTGTAAATTAGAGGCCACACTTGAACTTAGGTTTTCCTGGCTTCAGGGACAGTCCTCTAGTCACTAGACCATGCTATCTCACATATAGAACCATAAAGTTTTGAATATCCAAATTTTTAAATGCATAATAGTAATATTATAACTAAATTAAGTAAGCTAAGTATACAATAAATAAAACAAAATAAGTAAATATAAAATAGATAATAATAAATAAGGGTTAAAATTAAAGAAGTGAGGCAACAAGCATTTATTAATTACTTGCTATGTTCCAGGCATGGTGCTAAGTGCTACGGACACTAAGAAAACGAAAAAGTATGGTCCTTGACATAGAATGTCAATAATAATTATTACGGTCCATGGGCTCTTATGAAATTCTATTGCAAGCTATAGTGAAAAGAATGCTACACCTGTTACAAAATAATGAGACCTGGGATCAGAACCCTAGCTCTGACATTTAAGAGCTGTAATCCTTGTTCATAACCAAAACAATTAGCTTGAAAATAAAGTTCAAATTATTTTTCCAAAGCAAACCCTCCTTTCTATTGCCAGAAATCTACCTGACACAGATGTTTCATGACTTTTCATTTAGCTAACTCCCTTTGAAAGAGGGCTCACAAGGAGTTCAGTATCTATAGCAAGATGTCCCAATTCCCATCTGCACTTCACATCCCTGAATTATATCTCTAAATCACAGGCAGATAACATTAGTACATATGTTTGTAAATGGAAGAATTTGATTTTTTTAAGTCATTAAAGAAAACTAGGTTTTTCCTTCCTATTTATTGACAAAGTTGAATAAACTACTGGTTGAACCCAGTGTAGGAGTACTGTGCTAAATAGAATGTTGTTCCTCTGAATAGAATTTTGGAAAAGCAAATCCTATTTTCCTTTGGGTTCACATTATGTTTTATTATCTTTATTGCTAAAGTACCTCTCTTCCCTCAATGCTTTCCTATATCTATATAAAGTTGTTAACTACAAAAATACAAGTAAATCTACTATGAAAATTGAATGTTTAACCAGGGGTTCTTAACCTGAGATCCATGAACTGGATATTTTTTAAATTATAATTTATTTCAATAAAATTGGTTCCTTTGAAATTCTTTGCATTTTATGTACTTAAAAACTTTTATTTTGAGCAGGGCTCTACAGACTCCACTAGACTGCCAAAAATATTTTAAGAACCCTTGATTTAAATTAACCCTCTGTCAAGCTATTATTTTGTAATGTAAATATGAAGCCTCTAATTCAGATGTTTACAACATTTGATTTTTTTTTTTTTGCTACTGGGTTATCTGAAAGGGAGACACAGCAGCATGGCATTTCTTACTTTCTATTTTTAAACCTATTTTGAGATTGCCTGTGGAAGCTCAAAATGGACATGCCAAAGTGCCACCAACGAAGGCCTAAATGAGAAAGGCTTTGCCATAGAGTCTCTGTGATCTTTTATATAAATTTTGCCTTGAATCACAGTTGGACAGTGGTATAGCTGAGTATAGCTTTTTAATGCCAACTTGACAGGTACTTTATGATCTCTGCCAATATGACATTATATCAGACTCTTGCCTGACCATGAAAGAGGAAATATTCTATAAATCATTCAAGGTGACAAAATAGTCCAAAGAGAATCAGGGTTGATTTTCAAGCTTTAAAAACTGTTCCTACTTTTTTTATACACATTTTGTGTGAATGTATGAGTGTTGTCATCTACCTTAGACCCTACTTACAAGGCAAGAAAGTACTTTATCTCTTAGGACTTCTCCCATAATAGTAGTGAGCTCTTTGTAAACTACTATAAATTTACATAGGTCTGGGTAGGGGGTGGGGCTGGACAGAGAGGGAGCCTGCAGCCTAAAGGCCACATGTGATCCACTAGGTCTTGAAGTCTTCAAGTGACACACTAGGCCCTTTGACTGAATCCAAACTCTACAGAACAAATCCTCTTAATAAAAGAATTTGTTCTGTAAAACTTGGACTCTGTCAAAATTCCATACCCAATGACTTAGAAGGCCTCAAGGCCACAGGTTCCCCACCCCTGGCTTATCTTTTTAAAGAGTACATGACCTGGATGTTTCTTGATTGTAACATGATGACACAGCAGAGGTTCTAAAATGTAAGCACTAGTATATTATAAAATATATATATATACCTTATTTCTTATTATTCCCCTTCATGTACTTTTCCAATCCAATAAAACTGGCTTACTTGCTGTTGTTCATACACAGTACAACTCCTCCCTCCAGGAGGAGGCAGTCAGACTATCATCCCCAAAACCTAGAATGCATTCTCTTCTCATTTCCATCCCTTAGAATTCCTAGCATCCTTCAAGGTTCTATTCAGCAGCTAGGTACCATAATAAATAGACTGCTGGACTGGGGCTCAAAAAGACCTGAACACAAATCTTGCCTCATACACTTACTCATTATGTTACCCTAAGCAAACCATAACCACTCTCAAGTCAACATGCATTCATTAAGGGGTTACTCTGTGGCAGGCACTGCACAAAGTCTCTATGCCTAGGGATAAAAATACAAGCCAAAAGAATGATAGTTCTTGATCTCAAATAGCTTATTTATAACCTAATTGTGAAAGACAACACATAAGAGATAATAATAACATCTACTTCATAGGGTATATGTGAGGATAAGTTGAGATTAAATAAATATTGCAGATAGTAGATAGATTAGTGTATCATAAACCTTTAAGTTCTAAATGATGCTTGCCATTAGTATCAGAAGTCCTTTTCTGATCCTACCTTCAGTATTTTGTCCTATCTTCAGCTTTAGTAAAATTAGTAAACATTTACTTTGCACAGCATGGTATAACAGAAAGAGGTCTGTCCTTGGAGTCATAATGACTTGCATTTATATCATATTTTTGACACTCACTGGTAGAGTGACCCTGGATATATCATTACATGTCATTTCAGTGTTTTAGGTAATTTCTCAAGACTAAAAACTGCAAAACAGTTTTTATTCTGCTTTGGTGGGTGTTTTCTTACTGGCAGTTTCATACATCGATGAAATCACAAAAAATAATTTTGTATTTAATTATTTTTGTAAATATTAGTTTCCACCATTACCACTGTCACCATCACCATCTATCAACAACTCCCAGAGAGGCAGAGCCAAGCCACTCTCCCCCCAGATCACCTCCAAACTATGTAAAAGGGGACTCTGAACAACTTCTGGCACCCCAGCACCCACAGAATAACACAGAGAAGCTAACCTCCCGCTGAGGACAGCCCAGCAGCCCCTGCAGAAAGGACCAGCACAGCACTCTGGGAGCCAGCAGCACAACGCAAAGCTGAGCACGGGTCCACCTGAGTCGCGGTTTTAGCCCCAGGGCAGCAGGGCCAGCAGCTGGCTGGAGGGACCCCAGAACACCAGCAGCTGCGGCGATTCCAGAATTATCAACATAGACATACATAGGACAAAGTGAGAGGTTAGTGCCCTATGGACTTTGGGACCAATATTTGGGGAATGCATCGGCTTCCTCCCCTGGGGGCTAGAAGCCGCTGAGGAGACAAGCCATTTTGTAGTTTTCAGAGGCAGCTCCAGCTCCTGGCCTGCGAACTGTAGGGAGATCCAGCGATCAGTCTTGGGGGGGGGGGGGGGCGGTAATCACTCTTGCTTTAACCTCCCTGGATCTGGATTGTGATCTGGGGTAGAGGTCGTGGGTAGGTTTCCAGCTTGCCAGAAATGGAAGTTGTCCCCCCACACATTCGGGATGAAAGTTCCCGTCTGGTCAGCAAAGCCACACTGTGGCAACAAGCCCAAAAGTCAAGTAATTAAGTGGCAACATGCCAAGGTAAAGGAAACAAATTAAACAGAAAAATGCAACCTTAGACTCCTACTTTGGGGGCAAAGAAGATCAAACCATAGAACAGGAGGAGGGCTGTGAGGTCAGAAATCCTGCTCCAAAAGCCCCAAAGGAAAACATGAGAGGGTTACAGGCCATAGAGGACCTTAGGAAAGACTTTAAAAATCAAATAAAAGAAGTGGAGGAAAAATTGGGAAGAGAAATGAGAAGGATGCAGGAAAAGTATGAAATGAGGGTCAACAGTCTGACTGAGGAAAACAATACCTTAAAAAATAGACTAACTCAAATGGCAAAGGAGGCCCAAAAGGGCAATGAGGAGAAGAATGCCTTAAAAAGTCGAATTTGCCAGATGGAAAAAGAAACTCAAAAGTTCACTGAGGAGATTCATTCCTTCAGAGTTAGACTGGAGCAAATGGAAGTTAATGACTTTATGAGAAATCAAGATGCTGTTAAGCAGATACAAACAAATGAAAGAATAGAAGGCAATGTGAAATATCTCATGGGAAAAACCACTGACCTAGAAAATAAAACCAGGAGAGACAATTTAAAAAATTTTGGACTACCTGAAAGCCATGATCAAAGAAAAAACCTAGAAATCACCCTTCAAGAAATTCTCAAGGAAAATTGCCCTGATGTTTTAGACCCAGAGGGCAAAATAGAGGTTGAAAGAATCCACCCATCACCTCCTGAAAAAGATCCCAAATAAAACCTCCCAGGAATATTATAGCTAGGTTCCAGAATCCCCAGATGAAGGAGAAAATACTACAAGCAGCCAGGAAGAAACAATTTCAATATTGTGGAAACACAATCAGAATAGCACAGAATCTGGCAGCTTCTACACTAAGGGATCAAAGGGCATGAATATGATATTCCAGAGGGCAAAAGAGCTGGGAATGAACCCAAGGGTCACCTACCCAGCAAAACTGAGTATTTTTTTCAGGGGAAAATATGGTCATTCATTGGAATAGAGGACTTTCAAGCATTCTTGAGGAAAAAACCAGAGTTGAATAGAAAATTTGACATCCAGACACAAGAAGCAAGAGATGCCTGAGAAGGTAATCAGTGAAAAGAAATCAAAAGGAACTTATCAAAGTTGAACTATTCACATTCCTACATGGAAAAACAATAACTGTGACTGATGAAATCTTTTTCAGTATGAAAATAATGGGAAAAGGGTGTATGGTCATATGAATACATATGTGAATGTGTGTATATATGTTTACAGTTATACATGGAGAGAGAGCATAGGTTGAGTTTGTTGGGAAGGGAGGATACTCAAGGGGTGAAATGATGAGGTGAGAGAGGAAAGTGGAAAAAGGAGATGGGGAGAGACAGGGTAGGGTAAACTATCTCATGTAGAAGAAGCAAGGGGAAGTGGTTGCAAGGGAGGGGGAGAATAGGAAGGCAAAAAGGCAAAACCTCATTCTCATTGAATTTGGTTCAGGGAGAGAATGACATACATACTAAATGGAATATCTCAACCTGCAGCAGAATAGGGGGAAAGGGGATGAGAGGAGGGATGATGGATGGGAGGGCATTCTTGAAGGGAGGGGAGGTTGGAAGTACCCACTATAGAAGAGGAACAGGATCAAGTAGGGGATGGACCAGGTGGGGGGTGGGATGAGTGGGAGGGAATTATGAGCAGCCTTGTACAATATATCTACTTTGGTAATGTTTTGCATAGCTAGACATGTACAACATATACTGAATTACTTATCTTCCCAGAGGGAATGGGTGACAAGGGAGGAAAGGAATGGATCTGAAATTCGAGGTCTTAAAATTAAATGTTTCAAATATATATAAATACTATTATTAATACTCCTTTGCTTGTAATTAGGAGATAAGATGTGCAGGCATTGGGACACAGAGATTCACCTTCCTCTAATGGAAAAGTTGAAGGGGTATGGGAGAGAGCAGATTGGGAGGAATTGATATCTTGTAGGACTGCTATTCTGAGAGGGTGGGTAGGGGAAAACCAGGGGGGGAAATAATTGTAACTCAAAATCTGGTGGAAATGAATGATGTAAAACAGAAGTTAATAAAGCATTTGTTTAAAAAAAAAAAAACTCCAAACTCCGATCCAGTTGAACATGAGTTTCCTGAGGTCAGGGACTATTTAATTTGACAATAAGAATAGTTACTTAATAGAGCATTTGCTAAATCAAAATAAATTGAATAGAATATTAGCACTGAAAGAAACTTGAAATATCATCTAGTTCAACTCAGCCCTTTTACAGGGAAGGGAAAGCAAGTCTAGAGAAATGATAAAAAAAAAAAAAAACTTTCCAACATCACCCAGCTGATGCTTCAAGTCCACATATGCAGTAGTGAACAAAGAAATTAATTGGAAATTATCTTTGTCCTAGAAAAGGTTATAACCCAAGTATCATCTGTCCAATAGCCAAATCTTGATTTTAAAGTTGAAAAAATAATGAATAAGTGATTTGGTAATAATAAACATGTTCATGTGTTAGATTTCAACATTTATCAAATCTCCTGATTCCATCAGGTTTTTTCCCCTTATATTGGAAGATTTTCACCAAGTCTAACCCAATGGAACAGCTTGACTATCTTTCCTCTTATTTAGAAATCCATTTTAACTGGTACTGATCATTAGAAAGAATTGTTCTAGTTGTTCTAAAAAGACAAGTTCATGAACTGAATGGACTCAGACTCTGGACCAAGTGCAACACTATAGTCTTTACAGGCAGAGTTTCACAGTGGGCTGATATAACAGCCCAAAAAGACAAGAGCAGTGTCATTTCAGGAAAGCTGGTTCAGCTGCAGAGACAGAATTCTCTATGAATGTATTATTTTGAAAATTACAACTTTACTTTCAATTCTGGAGACATAATATTTGGTCATAGGGAAACTGATTTGCTGCCATGCATAGACACAGTCAAGAGGCAAAACGCAGCATGACATAGGAGGGTTGTATTTAGTGGCAGAAAGACTTGGTCTTAAGGTCTGCCTTCTGACACATGCTGTGATACTCCCACTGCTAGCACAACACACCTGGAGTATTGTTTTCAGTTGCCAGAGTCATATTTTAAGAAAGAGAGTGATTATCTCTATGAAAGCAACCAGGATGGAGAATGGTCTTGAATTCATGCCATATAAGGATAGCAGAAGTAAATGTGGATAGTGATTAGAGGAAAAAATCTTGCGGGAAGATACTTTCAAATATTTGAAAAGCTATCACCTGGAAGAAATATCAGACTTAATTAGTTTATCCCTAGAGAGACAAACCTAGGAGTACAGAGTAGAAGTTGTAAAGATTTGATTTTGAGCTTGATATCAGGGAAAATATTCATATGATTAGAACTACCCTGAAATGGAATGAGCTATATTATGGGGCAGTGAATTAATCCTCATTGGAGATCTTCACAAGTATTTGTAGAAGGAATTCCAGATTCAGCTAGATGGTCACTTTCAGCTCTGAAATGCTGTGATCATAGGTATCCCAAGTGTCTCGGTATGAATGGCACCATAAAGCTAATGATGTGAAGTATGAGTTTAAAATAAAATTTACGGGGTGGCTAGGTGGCGCAGTGAGTAAGACTGCCAGCCTCGGAGTTGGGATGACCCGAGATCAGATCCAGCCTCACAAAATGAGCACCCATGCATAAATAATGACTAGTCATGTAACCTAGAGCAAGTTACTTAACCCCAATTGCTTTAAAAAAATAAAATAAAATAAAATAGGGGCGGCTAGGTGGCGCAGTGAGTAGAGCGTTGGCCCTGGAGTCAGAAGGACCCGAGTTCAGATTCGACCTCAAACACTTAACACACAAATAAAAACCTAGCCGTGTGGCCTTGGGCAAGTTACTTAACCCCAATTGCCCACCGAAAACCAAAAAATAAAATAAAGTAAAATTTACCCAAGTAAACTAAATTCATAACAAACACTGATAGGGAGCCTCCATAGGTTTCTTCTTTAATATTATTTTAATCCATATAATAAATTTAGATAATCAAAGGTCAAAGACTTAAATTAAGTATTCAAAATGTTCATTAAATCTTACTGAATGAAATAACATGCTGTTTAATATCACTTTTACCCTCTGCATGCCCTTCACTGAATTTTCAGAGCAGGAAAAAAATAATCTTTCAACTAGCATGTTTTGACTAATTAGTAATTTTATAAAAACTATTGGAAACCTTGATAATCTGATATATTATATAACTGGACAGCCTTCAGAGTAATTCTTAGTGAAATTTCATATTTAAACTTTAGAATAGCCTAATTAATATACCAACAAAAAAGGTGTATCATCTTGTCCAGTAGAATAAAATAGCTACTGTGCCTGAAGAAAAAAAAAAGATATTAAATACTAATAATGCTCAAAGAATAAAATTTTTGTATTAAACTCCTAGAGCTATTCTTATACTTTTTCCTTTCCTCCTTCCTTTCTCTGCTTCTTATTTCCTCAATTCCTACTTTCCTTCTTTCTTCTTTTCTGTCTTCCTTCATTCCTTCTTCCTTCCTTTCTTTTTCTTTTCCTTCCTTTCCTTCCTTCTTTTCTTTCTTCCTTTTTCTTCTTTTCCTTCCTTCCTTCCATTCTTTCTCTTTCTTCCTTTCTTTCTTTCTTCCTTCCTTTCTTTTTCTTCTTTTCCTTCCTTCCTTTCTTCCTTCCATTCTTTCTCTTTCTTCCTTTCTTTCTTTTTTCCTTCCTTTCTTTTTCTTCTTTTCCTTCCTTCCTTTCTTTCTTCCTTCCTTCCTTCCATTCTTTCTCTTTCTTCCTTTCTTTCTTCCTTCCTTTCTTCCTTTCTTTCTTTCTTCCTACCTCAATTGCCAGTTATGGCACAATCACTTTGACACACGGAGATAAGAACCTTATCACTGAGAGTATCAATAGCCATATTTAAATACTTATTTTTAATACATCTATTCAAGAGGAAAAAAAAATTCCCTAGATCTGAAAATCTATTCACTCAGTTTCAATACCATGCCATTGAAATAGTCTAACAACTATATAAATCTCTATGAATGAGATTTCCAATGGGTATAGCGGAAAAAAAAAACCTTAATTACAGCAGTGTTACCAATACCAGTTTAATTGGCTTCTCTTTCACTGCTTTAGGAGAGGATTATAACTTTATTTAAGGGCCTTTTTCGAGTGCTACCACTCCAAGCCTAATGCATCCCCACTGATACAAGATCACAGAACCAGAAAATCTCAGTTAGAAAGAACTTCAGAGTCCATCAGGTCTTCACCTGAACTTCACTTGAACACTGTATTCAACAAATAATTAACTAGCCTTGGCTTAGAAATGACTAATGAAGGAAAATATAACTTCTTGAGAATCCCATTCGATTTTTGTACCCTCTAAATTGTTTGGAAGTTTTTCCTTACATTAAACTTAAAAGTACTTCTGAGTAATTTCTACTCTTTATTCTTAGTCAAGCCCTGTGGGAATATCTACCCCTTCTTACAAATTGCAATTTTTCATGTACTATATCTGAAAATAGCCATCATGTCCCCACCCCCACTAAGTCTCTACATCAGTATAAGCATGACCAAGTCCTTCAGCATAATGAGGTACTCTACCATTTTGTTGCCCTTCTCTCTACACTCTCTAGCTTATTGATGTTCTCTTTAAAATATAACCTGAAAACTGAATAAAATAACACTAAAAGTGATTTCATCAGGGCAGTTCAAATTATCCCTCCTCAGTCCTGGAGATTCAATATTTTGCCCTTTCCCGAAATAGCCCACTAGTATTTTATCACTGCTATATCACACTACCAACTCATATGATATAGTTATGAGATACCTGAGACCTTTTAGAGGTCACCTGCTCTTTAGCCATCCTCCAATAATCTTGTACTTATGAAGCTTACTTTTTGAAACCAGAGATGACTCTGTATTAATACTGAATTTCTTCCTATTAGATTTGGCCCCAAATTTTAGTCTAGTGAAAGAGAAATCATACTATGATAAGAAGAGTACTGGGCCTATACAAAAGAAGATGAGATTGAATCCCAGTTCTGTCACTTTGCTACCTATGTGACATTAGACAAGTAACTTTACCTCTCCACACCTCAGTAACTTCAACCGTAAAATAATGGTTTAAACTAAAAGATATCCATGGTCTCCTCCATTAAATCTATTATTTTTAGATAATTTTTTACCCTAATTGTCATTCAACATGTTAATTATCCCTCCCAACTTTGTATCATTTATAAATTGAATAAGACTGCCATTTATGACTTTATTCAAGTAATTGATAAAAAATATTAAACAGCATAAGACCCAGTGTTTATTGCCTGGAATATTCCACTATAGACCTCCTTCCAAGCTGGCACTGAATCAATTATGACTATTCTTTGGATCCCAACATTCAAATGGCTCTTATTTGCCTTCCTGTACCATGGGCCAGCCTATATCTCTTAACCTTCTAACATCCTCTAGGCCTTGCCACCTGCCTTATTTCTATAACCTCCAGAGCCATGGCACTCTCCTATGAATGAATGAAGCATATTTGGGCCTTACTATCTACCCCACACTGCACCTTTAGGGATTCTGGGTTTTTAAGTTTGACCTGAAGTTAAACTTTCTTTAATGTGGTATCTCCCCTAATTAGAGTGTAAAGTCCTTGAGAGCAATGACTATTTTGGCTTTTCTGTTCATATCTTAACATACTGTTTGCACATATCAATCATTAATAAGTGATTTTACAATTATTCATTCACATGAAGACTGTGCATGTGTACATAAGCAAGTAATTGAGCCAAGAAATTCTAAACCTTGAATTTGCAAAGGATTTGCTGATCTGCATTAGGAAAAGGACTTCCCTCCCTGGAAGTTCCCTATAATAATGAAATCAAAGGAGAAATGTGTGTATATGACTTTGCACATGTACATGTATGTCATTCCCATGACCTATAGGTCTAATAACCCTGTGGGGAAAAATGGAAAAGAAGTTAGATTCAAGCTGTTCAAAACATAGGATAGATGGTCTATTTAGAAACTGTTTAATTATTATTTTATTGAAATCCTTCTTCAGTTTGTTTATGATAACAGTGTTAGTATTCTCTCAACCAATGTAAGTTGTAACCCATCCATGCTTTCTTGTTTTGTGCGATTTTTATAAATTTCCATCAATAAGCTCCCTGTAGAGGATATACCCAAGCCTTCCTTTAGATCATTTGATATTTCATGGATAACATGGTAACATTCATCCTTTATATACTCTCCATTTTTCTTTGGATCAATTGGATTTTGATGTTTCTAAAGTAATGGAATGAGAAGATTCACAGCCACATAACATCACTCAAAAATATTGTTAAAAAATATGTGGCTTGACAGCACAGAGAAGTCTAGAGTCATTGAAAACCCTGTGAAATTTCCCAGATATATCTAGCATACTCAGTTGTTGCTGTTTTTTTTTTAATTCTAGGTCCAACTCACTGTCTTTGTCTTCTGGACCAAGATATACATATCAACGAATTGGCTAAATGCACTACCAATGCAACTATAAGCCTTAGTTGGTTCTATAGGAATTCTTTTTCTATATTTTTTTTTCTTTTACTTTGGCCATAGGTCTTATGGAGTCTTTATAGGATTATGAGTCTAGATTTAATCAGTGCAATGACCTTTGCAAATAGGACCACTTGGAGGCCATCAGTATCCATAGGTAACTTCTCACTTTTCCATAATCAAGAGTTTAATAGGCTAGTTGTTTTTAATAGGTTTAGTTGGAGCCCCATTTTTTGTTATCTAAAACCTATCTCTCAACCTGACTTTAACCTATCTTTCCAATATTAGTCTAAGTCACACCTTTACCTGTCTGTAGTTGTTTTTTTTTCTAAATCAAGTAAATAAATATGTAGACCCACTAAATTCTTATCAGTTAATCTATTGTGCTAGCCTGTCAAGAACATTTTGTATCATGCTTCTGCCATCCAACATATTATCATGTATATACCATGGTGACTGGATGCGAGCTTTGTATAAAACTAAAATCCAATTAACATGCCATCAATGATGTCATCCAAGTTATTTATCAGAATGCTAAATAGAACAGGGCGAAAAAGAAATCTGTGAAGTCCTATACTGGAGGCTTCCTTATACATTAAGATTAACCCATTAATGGCTACTCTTTGGGTTTCCTCATTTGACTGATTCTAAATCCATTAAACCACAGTTTCAACTCTTAGTTTTCATACTACATAACTTTTTGTTGCTGTTGTTCAATGATTTTCAGCTGTTTTCAACTTTTCATGACCCCATTTGGGATTTTCCTGGCAAAGATACTGTAGTGGTTTATCATTTCCTTCTCCAGCACATTTTATAGATGAGGAAACTGAAGCAGACAGGATTAAGGGTCACACAGTTAGTAAGTATCTGAGGCCAGATTTGAATGCAGAGAGATGATTCCTAGTGACTCAAGTCCTGGCACTTTATTATGGGTGATAGATGTATGTAGAAAAAAAGTGAGAGAGAGAAAAGGAAAGAAGGAAGGAAAGAAGGAAGGAAGGAATGAAAGAAGGAAGAGGCCAATATTAGATGGATCATAGAATACATGAAAGGAAATAGCATGTGGCATGGACTCAAGACTCCTTACTATTTCCTCCTCTAGACACTCTCCAACTTACCAATGGCCTTCTTAATCTAAGGTTGACCAAAACTGATCATGATATTCCAGATGAGGTCTGATGAGGGCAGAATAGAGATAATTGTCATAGATAAAAAGGTCTGATGAGGGCAGAATAGAGATAAATTGTCATCTCATTCCTGTAAATTCTCAATGAAGCTCAAGATTGCATTGACTTTTTGTTGGCTGCCACATCATATTGTAAATTCATTCTGAGCTCATAGGACTCTAAAAACCTAGATCCTTTTCCAGGCAAATTGTTATATAATCATGTCCCCTCCATCTTGTACTTAAAAAGATGATTAAAAAACAAATGTAAGACTTTACATGTAATCTTATTGACTTTCATCTTATTAGATTCAGCCCAAATCCTTTGCCTGTAGAGATCTTCTTGTATCTTTACTATTGTCTAGTGTATTAGCTATCCCTCTCAATTTGTGTCACCTGAAAATTTGACAAACATGCTGTTTCTGCTTTTACTCAACTCATTGATTAGGATGTCAAAGTTAAAGCCAAACATATATTTCTAGAATATTTCATTTTCAGTGACATTTAAATCACAAAGTATTACTGTTTCAATTAAACCATCCAACCAGTTCTATACCCACTTAATTGTATTATCATTTAACCCACCCATCTCCATATTTTTGAGTATTATAAGAAATACATCATCAAAAGTTTACCCAAAAATTTAGGTAAATTCTATTTAAGCATTTACCCTTATTGACCAGTTCAATAACCCTTTTAAAAATGAAATAAGGTTGGGGTGACATAACTTCTTCTTGATAGAGCCATGATAGTTCTTTGTAATCATTACTGTTCATGCTAGGAATACACTGTATAAGTCTGATGGTTTGTTCTAGAATTTTCCTAGAAATTAAAATCAATCTTGCTGTCTTATGGCTTGAAGACTCTCTTTCCTTTTTAGCAGATCAGGAAACATTTGCCTTTCTTGAATCCCATTTTACTGATAGTTACTAGGCAATCTTAGAGTACCTTAGGATAGAGTTCATCTAGGCTAAGTGACTTGAAATCTTCAAAGGCAAATTTTCTTCCCTTCTCTTTAATAAAGAGGCAGTATTGTGTAGTGGACAGAGAACTGGCCTCTGAGCCAACAGTACCTGTTCAGATTTTCCCCTGACACATAGTGGCTGTATGAACAAGGCAAGTTACTTAATATTTAATTTTCTAAAACTATAAGTTTTAAAGAAAGTGCCATTACACAATTTCCTTATCATGAAGGTTCTTATACCAATGAAATCAAAGGTCTAATCCCTACTCTATCATTAGTTATCCCAGCTATCAACTCCTTTACCTATTTTTAGCCCTTCATTTGCAGTGCAAAGGTCATTCTCCTGGAAGACAAAACAGGCACAACACAAGAATTGACCTTTTGTCTGTTGTAAGTTATCACTGTCCCATCCACTCCCCAGCAAAAGGCCTGGCCCTTCTCTGATCCTCCATTTTCTACTGGGAGAGAGAGGGAGAGAGAGACAGAGAGAGACAGAGAGAGACAGAGAGAGAGAGAGAGAGAGAGAGAGAGAGACAGAGACAGAGACAGAGACAGAGACAGAGACAGAGAGACAGAGAGAGACAGAGAGACAGAGAGAAAGAGAGAGAAAGGAAGTGGGGTCGGGAGGAGGGAGAGAGGGACTGTAGAGGTGTGATGAGAGGAAGACAAGTAGAAGAGTAGAGTGTTACATAATATAAGGGTGGAAATAGTATCAAGCAGGAATGGGGTGGTGGTTGATATAGTCAAATACTTGCAGAGAGAGGTCAAGGAAGATGATGACTTAAAAAATGACCACTAGATCATCAGTAAGCAAGGGCCTTCAATTGGCTATAACTATAAAGAGTCTACAATTCAATAAGCACTAAAATCTGGCTTGAGTAAAGGAGTCACACAAAAAAACAATGGGAAATTAGTTGGGGGTCAAGTATACATCCAAGGAAGACCCTTCTCTAGCCTACGCAAATTTACATTTGAGCTTACTCAACTACATGAATTCAATCATGAACCTAGTACTTCCTCTCAGTCTCAACAGAATTTATTGTATTTAAACCACAAACACAGAAATACTGCTTCAAAATATAAAGTTCCTCCCTCTGTTCTTAACTGAGTTGTTTTCCTACTGCCCAATTGAATGGTATAACTAATTATTCGGCATTCTGGCTGAATGGTAGAGGAGGAAGTGGCAGCTTTCAGCCCTCTTATTTCATGTTATAAAAGAAAAACTGGCAATGCAGAGTACATCATAATTCAGATGTGTCATTCCCGAGATGCTTGAATATGGTTGAGAGCAGGTGTACATGCCCCATTTTGAATAGAAGCTAAAAACAGAGTACTTCTATTTAGCTGTCCAGAGTGACATCTACTGGTCTATTGGTATCATTAAATTCCACCAGACACTGGAGAGAGAGAGAGAGAGAGAGAGAGAGAGAGAGAGAGAGAGAGAGAGAGAGAGAGAGAGAGAGAGAGAGTTCTCCTAAAAAGTAAATGACAGAGGCAGAAAAATTATTTATGCAAAGTCATTCACAAGCTTAAATGATGAGTCACCGAGAGGAGAATTTTGAAAAAGGGAGTCAAGTTTCAATGTTTAGCAGGTGCTGTAATATCTGGGCTGAGAAACCCAATTTCCAGGCATTTCATCTGGAAATTCCTTGCCTATTGTTTCCTGTTGCCCTGCCTTCCTAAACAAGCCTGAGAGCTACCTGGCAAGGGAACAGGGATAACTCAAGAAGGCAGGCACCATAGTGGCTTTTTGTTCCTTCAACGGCAGCATACCTCAACAGATGAAAACAGGAGAGTGACCAACTCCCTAATTCTCTATGAAATCCAGCCAAGCTTCCCATCCAAGAAGGGGCATTTTTCACTTCTAAGAACAGACTATGTTAAAAAGCCTTCCAAATCAAAACTGACCAACAAAAATGGATGCTTCACTGCACAGTGTAACAAAACAAGGTGCCTGGAGTGAAACGGCTAGGGGTTCAGTGGCACAGTTTCAACATCCTTGAGAATAAGCCGATACAAGAGCTTCCCCAGGGGCACTCCACAGAGCTTTTCCTGTCCAATGATATTAAAGTGCTGCAATCTGTAACATTATTCAAATCAAGAAATCTTTACTGATAGACAAGACACTGTGGGGAATACAGTGAAGTATGAAATGTAGTCACTACACTCAAGTTTATAATCTAGCCAGGAAGACATTATGCACACATACATATGTATGCGTATGAGTGATTTTATACACATATATCAACAGTAGCTTGTTAATTATCACTTCTATAGCAGTTGAATATTTACAAGTGATTTCCTCATAGAAACCTTAAACAGGTATTATTATTTCTATTTTGGTGATGAGGAAACAAGATCAGAGAGATAGCTTGATATACTAAATAGAGAACTGGTCTCAAACAAGAATAGCAAAATCTGCAACCTGTCTTTGATGTATATCTGTGAACATGGACACCTCACTTAATCTCTCATTACTCCATCCCACCCATCACCACAAAACTTTCTAAAAAGAGTTGCAGAACAATGCTTGATCTGCATTGATAGAGGGAGGGATTTTAGTCTTTGTTTAAAAAATATTGTTTTCATTGGTCTTTTTTTAACATTACTATAATTTTCCTTTTATTCCTTCCCCTCTCCAAAAAGACAAATAAAAATTTAAGGATAAAGTAAAGACAAGGAAAAATTAGCATAACAGATGAATAAATGGAAAATGTCTGAAAATATGTGTAAAGCACAGCACTTGTGGACCTCCTACCTCTACAAGGTGGGGGTGGGGGGGAGAGGAATATTTTGTTTGTTTTTGCAGGATTCCTATACCAGTGAAAGAAAGTGGCAGGGAGGACCAGGAAGCTATAAGATAGACAATGCCTGAAATATTAGCCCCATGTTACATATGTAGATATTACAGCTCAGAGAAATGAACCGACTAGTCCAAGGTTGCACAGACCTTAAGAGTAAGAGCTGGGATTCAGATCTGTCCTCTTGACTCCAGACTGCGTTATTTCTGCGTCACCACCCTGCCTTTGTATGACTAGCAGAACTGTAAGATGGAGTGATGTTGTCCTAGGATACCAGTATTTAAAGGTCACTTGCAGCACTTACAAGTATTTTACCAGCATAGAAACCACTGAGCAGATCATGTGGTTGGTTAAAACAGAATATTACCAAGTAGTGTGATGACAGTCACATCCCTGGTGACCTCTTCCCTGACTCTTGCTCTTCTAGCACTATGACAGAGTCCCAAGAAGTGCCTGAAAACAATTTATGCTGCTCATACTAAATACAAGAATTGCTATCTCTACTGACAAGAGTCAAGTTATTGACCTGGCCGGTAAAAAGCATCTTAGTTTTCTTTTCCCTACTCCACTATGCATATAAATAGACCCTTCTTCCAGGAATCCTCTGTCTAGAATACCTTCTCTAATTTGTAGGTTTCTTAATAAGGAAACAAGCTGCTATACAATCTCATTTAAATAAATTCGATATTTATTAATCACCCAGTATATTTGGTATTTTGCTGAGCTTTGGGAATATAAAGATGAAGTTAAATGTAAGTCTTGTTCTCAAGAAGTTTGCAATATAGAAAAAATACAATATATACAAAATTGTTATAAATTAAAATATAAAGTTAAACCAATAAGCATTTATTAAGCACCTACTATATGCCAAGCACTGTGTTAAGGATTTGGGGATATAAATAAAAGCAAAAATAAACTCTGTTCTCAAGGAGCTTGCAATCTAATGAGTAAGACAACAGTCAAACAATGATAGAAAAACAAGATATAGATATAGATAAATATAGACAAATACACATATAGGCCTGATCAGAGATAATCTCAGAGTGAAGATACTAGCATTAAGGAGGACTGGGAAAGGTTTCTTGCAGAAAGTGAGATTTTAGCTTAGATTTGAATGAAGCCAGAAGGTAGAAAGGAAAAGGGCAGGCATACCAGTCATAGAGGACTAGCTAGTGAAAATGCACCAAGTGGGGAGATGGAGTGTCTTGTGTGAGGAACAACAAGGAGGCCAGAGTCAATGAATACATGGAGGCTAGTGAAGTGGAAGAAGACTGGAAAGGTAAGAAGAAAAAAGGTTTAGATGACTTTTGAAAGCTAAACAGTGTGTTATATTTGATCCTGGAGATAATAGGGAGCCACTGGAGCTTCTTGAATATTAATAGTATGAATTCTGTGGTGTTTTCCGTATTATTTTTCATAGAGAGGATCATATGTCTCTTTCTCTGTTAATAGAGAGATATACTCTTTGTGAGTGAGCTATTTGTCCCCACTGCCCCACTCCTGAAGGCATCTGTTGACATAATCTTTAGCAATTTTTAAAGTAACATAGAACCATCTCCCTAAAGAGAAAAGTACAAAACTCTATATGTATCTAAACTATTCCTTTTTCTGTGCAATACCACAACTACACGTGCAAGAAAAAAAATATCTCTTATGTGTCTCATTTGCAATTTTTATTCCAATTAATTTACCAAATGTCAGAAGTTTGGACAGTTTAATTTTGTTCACACCAAAGCTATTCATCATTTGTATATGCAGTTTGCTCTAGTAAAAGGTGACAGTCTTGAGTTTGCCTTTCCAGATTCTACCAGAAGGAAGTAACTTCAGGCCCTGTTCCAATAAACCATAGCCAGGTATTAGAAAGATTTTCATCTCTTATCCACCCATACTCTTGCTTCCAATCAGTCCCCATCCTGAGGCTCTCACATTAGACTTTGTCTTTAACATGAATACACCACAAGTCCATGTGGGTTAGATTATCAGACAGTGACAGAGTAAGCAAATCTGATCCCATTAAGAAGAAGCATGGAAGCTTCAGAAAAGATTAACCTGTAAAGAAAGCCTGAGATAGGGGTAGCAATAGGACACTCAATTGGAAGTTCATAGCAATAAATCCAAGATGGTGCCATCTGACAGAAAGTCCCTTCATATTAATTGGGCCATTTACTATTGGGGGGGGGGTGAAAAAATACATAAAAGCTTTTGTACCATTATCAGTGCAAAAGTTAGAAAAAGAAAAATGAGAAGTCTGTTTTACATAAAAAGGCATTATTTCTGGGGTTTTATTGAATCTCATTTAGTTAACAAAGTAAAAAGAAGTTTAAAAAGTTAATGTGATCTTCTACTGCACTAGAAGATGCCATAGTTTCCAGGAATAAGGAAATAACTATAACACTATGACCTGCCCCAGCCTGACCAAATCCAGAGTATTGTGTTCAGTTCTAGGCCCCCGAGTTTAGGAAGGACATTGATATGATGGAGAATATCCAGAGAAGGGCAACAAGAATGGTGAAGAACCTCAAACTCATTACATAGGAAAATTGGTTCAAGGAACTGGGAGCATTTATCCTGGAGAAGACTTAGGGGGAGAGTGCCACAGAATAGTCACTTTTAGGTATTTGAAAGATGGACATGAAAGGTTCTTCCATGTCTTCAATTATGGGATTTTGTAATTAGATTGTCAATATTTCTAAGTCTTCAGTAGATCAGGAATAGTTTCTGATAGACACAGCCATACCTTGCCAGGAAAAAACCCTCCTTAAAATTCTGTCTCAGAGTTCTAAGTACATCATACTTGATCATCAACAGCTTTTAGTACTATGACTTATAATTAGCCTGATATATGAATCTATTGCTTTCCTAATCTCTTCGTTCCTTCTGACTGATCAGATTTTTCTAATACAAAACCCAAATGGCTCAAATGGGAATTTTCTTAATGGTATAACTGGGAGATTTCCTCTCCAGGAAAGCATATTGCTATAAACTTTAAGTAAAATCATTTAAGGCAAACTATCTAAAATTAGTCCCTACCAGGGTATAATTTACCCAGCCAACAGTTGGACTATTCAAAATAATCTCTCTCCAATACATTCCTTGAAGGTGGTATAGCTTAATACCAGAGAGTATCTGCAAGGGGAGTAGGGTCCAAGCACATAATCTCTTTCTGCTGAATTTGATCCAGCATATTCCTGTCAGCCTCACTATTGGTTCAAGGTATACTAATATCAATTGGATTTGCTGGAACTACTTTCTGAGTAAGCTCACTTTAAGCAATAACTACTCTAACTAATGCTACATTCAATTCCACATTTTATGATGTCTTCTCTTTCCATTGTCTTAACCCCATCAATTCACTTTTTTAAAACCCCATGGAGAGTTACAAATATTGATCATGATTTTCATGTTCTCTTCAAAACTTTTCACTGGATCATCTAGGACTATTTCCCTTTACCTTATTTCTTCAAAATGTCCTTTCTGGTCTTTTTTGTCTCCCTCCACAAAAAAATCACTCAAAACTAGCTCTTGTCCTACAAGATACATGATATTTACCTGCATCATTATTATTGCTTCAGTTTGCCAAACTTCTGCCACTGAATCCAATACAACAAGCATATAAAGAGAGCTAATATATCAAGTCCCTAGCTGCTGGGGATACAAAGAACAAGGGAGAGAACAATCCCTCTCCTCAAGGAACTTACCTTCTCCTGGGAGGGATACAAATGAAAATTCATGGAATCATTCATAGAATGAACTGCTTTCCTCATTATAAAACACTCCTATTGGGGCGGCTAGGTGGCGCAGTGAATAGAGCGCCGGCCCTGGAATCAGAAGGACCTGAGTTCGGAGCCGGCCTCCGACACTTAATCCGCACAAACAAAAACCTAGCCGTGTAACCTTGGGCAAGTTACTTAACCCCAATTGCCCTAAAGGGGCGGCTAGGTGGCGCAGTGAGTAAGAGCGCCGGCCTCGGAGTTGGGATGACCCGAGATCAGATCCGGCCTCAGAAAATGAGCACCCACGCATAAATCAAATGACTAGCCGTGTAACCTTGAGCAAGTTACTTAACCCCAATTGCTTTAAAAAATAAATAAATAAAACACTCCTATTTCTAAAGAAAAAAATTCAACTCCATCTACTCCCTTACAATTCATTGCTTTGTGCTTATTCTTTAATTAGTTCTTTCTGTGTTTGTATTTCACACAGGGCTATTAATCCATATTAATATACATATATCAGAATGGAGGGCAAGGGCTATGTAATGAGATAAAATATGCAAAATTAACACATAAATGGAGGTTATTGTCATCAGGATTAGATGTATCTGGCAAATACATTGCCAACACTGTTCATTTGCACAGGAATGTATAAAAATGGAATGATCACAGGGATGATCAATATGATATCACCTTCTCGAGGGGTAGAGAAGGGCAAGAGGGAGAGAGAGAATTTGGAACTCAAATTTTTAAATAAGAAATGTTAATTTTTTCAAAACATACATGTGATAATCAATAATGATGCCATGGCTAGTAAAAAGCTGAGTAAACTCAACAATAGACAGATTGAGGTTATTCTTGAATAAACCAACTCCATCTAGTTCCTTGGGTATCCTTTCTGGGCACACATTCATATGAAAAAGTCACGGAATCATAAACATAAAATGGCCAAGAACAAAAACTGCCCCAATCCCCTGCAAAAAAAAAAAATCCCTAGGAAGAACTGCTGAAGCTCTGAAAACAAAAGTTGTTCTGGAAGGAGAAGCAATTAAATTTTTGCCAAACATGACAGGAAACTGAGAACTGAAGCAGACAGAGCAATGTCTATCTTTGGTGTACCAGACAGGGAGGAGAGGAGTGAGTCTTTGATGGCAGATTTTATTTTAAAGGCGCTAACTGACATTTCTAAAGGACATAAAAAAATGGTGAAGTGAAAGCTCCTGGGGCTCCTGCAGTCTTGCCTGCTGAAAATCCCAAGTGTGCTGAGTATTTTCATTTTTCCAGTCTGAGGCAAAGGCAAGATAAGGTGCACCAGAAAAAAGTGGAGGGGGGAGGAATAAAGCAAGCTCCTAGCTTAAAGAAGCCACATCAATCCAGAAGACACTTGTATGCTGAAATTAAAAAGGGAGAAAAAAACTTGTCAGCAACTGGGGGTGGGGGGGGAATTATAGATGGGATTTCAAAAGGTTAAGAAAGAAGACTGCTTATGTCCATCTTCCGGACTATCAACAATGTTACAGATTGTTCCAAGACAATACCAGGATACACACAAAAGCTTATTCCCAGAACCACCTGATACTAAAGGCTTTAAAGAACACTGAGGCTTCAGCTTAGAGCCAACATCTTGGGCTGAAGGGTCCCTTGGGCCAGGGATTAGGCACAGTAGACAGAAAGGGCTTACTTAGCTCTCAGATCATTTTTTCCCTAATTATTTTCCTCATCCCGACAAACCTCTTTGTGGTTTACTCTCCAAAACCAATTTAACCCCTCATAGTTCTCAAGAGGACAACTTTACTCCAATTCTGTTAATTCTCTAGTCAGTCAACAAAGCACAGTGCTAAATGCTGGGGAAACAAAGACAAATACATAGTCCCTGACCTCAAAGTCTGAGTTCAGAGGAAGACAGCACTCAAACAATTCTGTCCTTACAAGACATGTAGAATGTATATAGTGGAAAGGAAGGGCTGTAGGAGGAGGGACCAATAATCTTTCTACCCCCATAACCTCATATGAATTTCCTGCTGAAGAAAGTTACTTTTATAATTTACTGTTGTTTTGAAAATGGAGCCACATCCAATGACCTTAACTGAACTCTACAGTACTCTCTCCCAAAATTTTACTCTGTCTATGGTTAGTAGGTCATAGATTTAGAGTCAGAAAGACACACTTAGATATAATCTAGTCCAACTCCTCCCAACTCATTCTCAAGATGAGAAAACTGAAGTCCAAAAAAAAAAAAAAAAAAAAAAAAGGAAAGTGAATCTGTCTGAGGTCACACAATTAATTAGTCACAGATAAGGAATTAAAGTCCAAATCCTCTGATTCTAACTTCAGAACTCTTTTTCCTACTCCAAGGTCAATCAACAATGTTGATGTCTTCACAATTAGGGTAACGCTGAACCAATTAAAGAGACCTGGTCTAAATCTAGTGTTTCCTTTAAATAAATAGGAGGGAAGAAGAAAGGAAGGGAAAGTACAAGAGAAGACAAGGTATAATAGACCATTTCCCACTCTGTATTCATTACCACTTACCAAATACATTTTATTTCCTAAACTCTATCTGATCAGGAATAAATTCAGAGGTCAGTAGAAAAGGAAATGAGCTGATTAATTCCATTATTTTTTCTGTCACTCTTTAACTTTCTGCCTCTCACCTTCCATACCAAGTCCTTCCCATTTTTTCCATTTCCAACAAGTAGGGAGTTTGGCAGAGTTAACTAGATTCAAAACCTTAACTTAGCCTCTCATTAGGGTAATTAATACTTCTATAAACTAAGGAATGCAGACAGTCTAGGAAAAAAGGACAAAATTCTATCTAATAGACACTATTTCCTCTATTATAAAATCAAAAATATATACCCTAAGAAAAAATAATTCTATTGGTATGATGAAACCACATTTATTTAATGAAACAATCATTTAAAAGCATATGTTCAAATGAAAATTGATGATCTTGTGAACATTTTTGAATAACAATGGAAATGTTGATACTCCATGTGGCAGCAACTATTTTCTAGGTAACAGGTGAAAGTGATATGCAGAGGAAGCAAAGTGGTTTTTGGTTGGACATAATGTTAACCCATTTTGAATCACTCTTAATCTTCCAATTACTTTGTACTTAAGCTGAGTTCTTGCTTTATGGACTTTTTCTATACTCTGTTATAATGTGCATTAATGGTGTACTTTATATTAACATCTTCTCAATACTTCGAATTTCCTAGCCATTTTTAAATTTTGGTATTGGCATCTCTAAAAAAAAAAAAGGTTAAGACCTAAAATCATTAATTCCTGCTCCATGATGACAATTATGGCTGCTTATACTACACTATTTCATGGCATTAACAAGAACTAGAATCATGGCAGGGGAATGTAGACCTCAAAGCAAGGCTTAGGGAAAGACATAGACTGTGATTTTCTAAATAGTTCAATGAAGTATATTGGAAAACCAGAAAGGAGAAATGGAAAGGGAGAGAGAGAGAGAGAGAGAGAGAGAGAGAGAGAGAGAGAGAGAGAGAGAGAGAGAGAGAGAGGAAATTGTGAGAATCCTCCATGTTGCAATAGGAAATGTCAAAAATAGGAATCCACTCTGTCAGCCTCTCCCTCTACTACCCCCCACTGATGAATCATACTGCTTTAGCAATATATTCTGACTCCCTAGGTGTTTTATTTTTTAAGTCTTCCTTGTGTCAAATCAAGGAATCCAAAAATGATGTTAGAAAATTCTGAAAAACTTACTTTTTTTTCCTACATTTTAACTATCTAATCTACATTTATCTATTTTGTAAAAGTGACATGCCAAACATTGTGTTGCCCTGGAATATGGTTTTCTAAGCAGTTATATATCACCTTATTCTCTCAAAAAATGAAAATATGTATAAAAAGGTCTAATTTCCAGCTCTCGAATACTTTTCCTACATAATAACTTTGTTCCTCATTCTGCCCTAAGTTTGATATGCTAAAGAAGTTTTAACAGCCTCCACTGTAATGACAAAAATAGGACACTTTTATTACATGCAACACAAAAATTTTCCTGATAACATGGAGAGAAAATGTAATTACAAAATACTGGCCATGGCAAGAACAAGACATATGTGGCAATAAGCCAAATGTTAGTCTTTGGTTAAACAGAAGGTCCCTGAAAGGGCCTTACATTACAGAACCTGAGAATATCAGAGTACAAAAGGACATAGGAGCAAGTCCAACCCTTCTCTGGACAAAAATTCTCTCATGACATATACCGTAAGCACTCATGCAACCTTTCCCTGAAGGTATCCAATGATGCCTTCTATCTCTTTAGACATCACAGTCTATTTTTAAATAACTCTAGTTGTAAGGAATTTATACATTATATAAACCTCAATGTTTCTCTTTGTAATCTTACCTATTTCTCTGCCTACAGTACCAAATCAGCACAAATCTAAAGCCTATTTAATGTGACAGCTCCTCTGATATCTGAAGTTTGGTATCATGTAAATCCTGATCAATCCAATGACCAATCACTATTTCAGAGGACCAATGATGAAGCTTGTTACAGACCTCCTGGTGAAGATACTCAGAATCCAAAATGACACATATATTATTGGACATGGCCAATTCAGGCATTTGTTTGGTTTGGCATGCCTTTTTCTTCCTTTTTTGCCATTGGAAGGTAGAGAATTGGAGAGAAAAAAAATCTATTTTTGCTGATTTTTAAAATATCATTTTAAAAAAGTAAACAAAATTAGGGTGTCTTCCAGACCTTTTTTTTTTGCCTTGTCCCAAAGAAGGGCCCGTGTCTTCTGAAGCCTGCTTTACAGATTGGACTTTATTATTTGATAAAACATTCTTAAAATTAAGAAGAGAAATCATTCCCATATCTATTTGACTAGAACTTAGAAAGTAGGCATCTTTAACTGGTTTGGTTTGAGATGAGAAATCTATTAAAATATAAATCAAGGTAACAAATTTTAAGGCAATTTAAATTCACCAAGAATTCTAGAAAAATTATATTCATTCTTATTATGTCATATCAAATGAATTAAATAACTATTGGCAGTCTTTCATCAATAAATCTAATAGATACTTAGTGAGACCATGAGATTTTCATTCATGCCACAAATTGCTTGTTTACTGGTTTAATTCTCTGAGAAAAAAATTCATGCACAGAAATACTAATCTCAATTCTAGAAAAAAGATTTTTTCCTTCTTTTCTGTCATTATGGAAATTTCTTTGATATCTATATATAATACAATTGTTATGAGATTCCACAGCTAAAAATAGTTGTGTTTAAATTTATTCTAATGATTTACCTAATACTGTGTGCAACTTTTATCACTCAAAACTAGCTTCCCATTTCTTCCCTTTCCCATATTTATTTACTTGTCTGCTTACTTATTTAATCATACATGTATCTATATGCATATATCTATACGCATGTGTGTCTATACATATGCATGTGTATATATTGACATTTTTTAATACATGGGTGTATGTATTTGTGTAGATGGATTAGTGCGTGTGGGGGGGGGGGTGTGCATGTATAGATAGATTGATAGGGTGCAGCAGATAGAGAGTGTGGCCTGGAGTCAGGAAGACCTGAGTTCAAATCTGAACTCAGACACTACCTAACTGTCAAACTCTGGTCAAGTCACCTAATCCTGCTTGCCTCAGTTTCTCATCTATAAAATGAGCTGGAGAAGGAAATAACAAACTGCTCTAATATCTTTGCCAAGAAAACCCCAAAATGGGTTATAAAGAGTCAAACATGACTGAAACAACTCAACAATAACAAAAATGTATAGACAGATATAAACATAGACATAGATATAAATGTTTAAAGGAAACAGTGAAAGGGATACTTGTAATTTTGCTTCCAGCTTCCTTTTCCAGTTTCAGTAGATACCAAGTGGGTAACTGACAGACATTCATTCATTTCATTCATTATTCTAGGTATTTTAGTCTTGCCTCCTCAACTAAAACTATAGCTTTCTTAATGTCCAAGGAAGGTATTTTTATACTTATTTTTATCACATCCCCACCCCCCACCAGGGTTTCTGATTAGAGTGTTCTACTGGAATAGCTCTCAAGCCCCCAGAACTGCCTGTAAGTCACAAGAAGGTCTCAGAACAGGACTTTTTAAAAAATTCACCCAAAGGTTAATCTCCTGATGATTTGCCTCATTATACTTTGGCTGGTACTCAAACAGGAGAAGTATCCTGTTTTCAGGAGCCTATGCAAGGCCTTTTAGTATGGTGGGACCTGCCAGGACTTGACCTGCACTATAGTTGCCTTGGAGAATCCAGAGTTAATTCCTTGTCACAATGTAATTTTTTTATTGCCACAGAATCTCCAAAACACTAGTTATGGGAATACTTACAATTATATAATTAAACCTAGGAGGACCTTAAAGAACACCTCATTTTGTAGATGAAGAAACTGAAGGACAAAAAAGTTCTGACTTACCTCAGATCTCACAACTATTTAATAGCAGAGACAGGACTAGAACTCTAGACCTTGTGGTTGACAATCTAATATTTTTTGACTGCATCAAGCATAAGATTTTCAGCAACCATTGAATGTTATGTAGCTAGATAGAGTTAGGAAGACTAGTTTGAATCCTTCCTCAGATTCTTACAGCAGTGTGACCCTATTCAAGTCATCTACCCTCTCAGCATTAGCTTTCTTGTCCATAAAATGAGAATAATAGCACCCATTTCATGGGGATATGGTGAGGATCAAATTAAATCACCTGTGTAAGGCACTTGACAAGCCTGAAAGCTCTATGTAAATAGCAACTATTTTCATTTTTTATTATTATTGCATATAAGGCATCATACTAGTTGTTATGGAGATACAAAAATGAATAAAATCAGTTCTCAAAAGGAGTAAACTAGATATTAAAATATACACTGAAGGAATCTATAACACGAGAAACATAGGACAGGTGCTATAGGGGGAGTGCTGTAAGAATTCAGAGGAAGTAAAGATCACTCCTTTGGGGTATTAAGCGAAGTCTTGATGTTAAAGAGCTAACTCATAAAGAGAATCACTATGATTTATAGAGTGCGTTAAGGTTCACAAATTGCTTTACAAATATTATCTCATTTGATACTCACAACAATCCTGTAGTGTGGGTACCATTATTATCCCCACTTTACACATAAGGAACCTGTGGAAAAAGTAGTGACTTGCTTTATAATAAAAAATCAATGGATTTTTAATTTCAGAATCACTGAATCTTGTCAGAAGACCTTGATTCAAACTCAGCCTTTGTCATTTATTTGCCATGTGACATTGAGCTGGGTCCTTTCCTTCTCTGGGCCTCAGTTTCCTCTTCTACAAAGTGAAGGAGATGGTGAGCTTCTAATATCCCTACTGGCATTAATGTTTAGGATCCTATAAAAAGTATGATTCAAGTTAGGTCTTAGGAGAGGAGAACATTTGGTTAGGTCCAAATGGATGATCAGGGCATACCCCCCATTGAAGGGATGATATGTATAAAAGTAAGAGGGTACAGGGTGCATTTAGAGAAGTTTGAATTGTCCAGTTTAGTCTGACTAGACTGTAGAGAATGCTTAGGGAAGTAATAGAGATTGGGCTGGAATGGTATGCTGAAATCATATAAAAGAGGACACTGGATGGCATTAAAAATGGGTTGTATTCTTTTTTTTGCTTTTTTTTTGGAGGGTAATTGGGGTTAAGTGACTTGCCCTGGGTCACACAGCTAGTTTTTTTGTGTGTTAAGTGTCTGAGGTCGTATTTGAACTCAGGTCCTCCTGACTCCAGGGTCAGTGCTCTATTCACTGCTCCTCCTACCCGTCCCATGGATTTTATTCTTTAGACAATGAGGAGAGACACTGAAAAATTTTAAACATGGAAACAACATGATCTAAACTGTTCTTTGGAAAGAACAATGTGGAAGTGGGCTAGATGAGTTGAAAAAGAAGGGATAGGTATGAAAGATAATTAGAAGGCTATTGCATTAGTCTAGGCTAGAGTTATGTAATATGGCAGAAGGCATGCATACAGTTAGGTAAGTTCATACTGCCAAAAATTACCTTTTTCTAAGGATAGATAACCAAAAGTAAGTTCAGCTGATGGAAATATAATATATAGGGAGAACTAAACTGGATGCATGTCACCTCTTTGTTATTTCATACTGCCCCTGGTCAGTGGCACTGCAGTAGTAGCATAAGCTGGGAAACTGGGGCCACAAAAACTTCCCCCAAGGACCCTCATACCACAATGATGCATGTAGTTAGACCATAAGGAAATCTCATAGGTACCACTCTACCTTACAAACACTTCTCTGCCTCTCGCCACAACCTCCACTGAATTTCACCAAATGTATTATCTCCAAAGATACTTTTTGTATCTAGTAGTAGACTCCTACTCCAAGTCTCTCTACTCTATCTCATACCTAAATACTTTAGTGGAAATGCCAGCAAAGTCAGCCATTCCTTCATCAATTACTTGTCTAGCAGTGAGAGCTACTATAGTAACCTTACCTTTCTCCTACTAATAGCAGCATCTTGAATACTCTTCCCCTCCCAGTCCTGAAGGACCCTAATTTCCCAACATAAGCATTCAATGGAAGATTGGACAGGATGTGGCAACCAATCAGTACAGTACCTACTACATGCTAGATGCTATACTAAGCACTTTTTACAAATAGCATTTCATTTGACTCACAACAACCCTAAGAGGTAGGTGCTATTATTGTCCTCATTTTCCTGTTGACATAAACTGAGGCAAACAAAATTTAAGTGGCTTGCCCAAGGTCACCCAGCTGTAAAATGTCTGAGGCCATATTTGAACTCAAGTCTTCTGGACTCCAGGCCTAGGACTCTATCCACTATGTCACTAATTGGTTCTGGTAAGCCAAGGCTGACTCCAAACTTTCAAGTTTGAGTGACTGAGAGAATGGTATTGCCATTAATAGGGAAATGGCACGAGGAGGAAGAGATCATTTGGGGGAAATATATGGACTTCGATTTTAGGCAAATCATCCAGGTGGAGATTTCCAGCAGGCAAAGGGAAGGTGTTGGAACTGGACAACTGTTCAGCTGGCAGATTCAGACATACTGAGGAGTCTCCACCCATAGGGATATAATAACTGAAGTTATAGGGATTTATGCTATCACCAAGGAAGAGAGTATAGAGAGGAGACAAGGTCCAAGAAAAGAAAGCCTTTGGAGATATTTACATGCATTAGATCATATACCATCTTATGCTTTCTTTTGGCTCTATGGCCAGACTTCCCAAAGTACCTTGAGCTTTTCAAGGTTATCATATTGAAATGCCTTTTCATAGCAGTCAGCAGAGTAGTATTTAAAGGATTAAATTTATTTCAGATTGACAGATTTATTTGTGCCTTTGTATACAACTGAAATATAATATATGTATGTACAGATGATGATTTTATAAACATTATTCTCATCAAGGACAATATAATTTCACAAATTTTTATTAAGGTCTTATTGTGTGCAAAGCATCATTCTGGGAACTGATTGAAGCCAAAAAAAATAGATAAGACATTACCTGACCTCACTAAATTTATGACCTAATCTGAGGAAGTGGTACACGAAAAATTAACTATAAAGCAAAATAATGCATGACAAAGGCAAAAAAACAGTAAAAACAAAGCTCTGTAAGTTTCAGTGGTAGCAATCAGTCAGAAAATGAAAAGAAACATATTCATGTACATGAAACAGTTTGGCTTTGACTCTATCAAAGATTTCAGGAGGACAACAGGACAGACTAAAGAGAAAAAGAAAAGGAAGAAGAGAAAGTGAGTTCCTTGTTTTTGAAAATGACCAATGCAGGGCAGCTAGGTGAATAGAGCACTGGCCCTGGAGTCAGAAGGACCTGAGTTCAAATCTGGCCTCAGACACTTAACACAAAAATTAACTGTGTGACCTTAGGCAAGTAACCCCAGTTGACCTCCAAAAAGCAAAAATAAAAAAATTAAAATGACCAATGCACATACAGAAGCTGAAGGCAAATAACTGTTTCTGCAGTTTATAGGAAAGAACTCTAAATTGTTTTTCAAAGCACATAATTGAAGTGTGATGAAAATCTCTCTAATTTTCTGAGATGATGACAGAGGGCCAACCTCTTAATTGCATAGTTTCTAACCACACTAGGAAATAGATGCAACTTCAAGATTGAGATGCTAGCTCAGTGATATCTTTTTTTTAACTTGATTTCATTTCTGAGAAACAGAATGACTTGGGAAGAGATCTAAAAATATGAAGCTGTTTGTTATAAAGCCCAGCTGAAAAGAAATTATACCTCGAGGGACAATGGATCATGAAGAACAGGTGACAGGCACAGAGTAATTGTTAATAATATAGAGACTCCAAAATGATGCTAGAGAAATTAAACCACAGGAATATTAAAACATGTATTTTTCAATTGCTTATTGAAAAGTTCCCACAGGAAACCAGAGTCAATATGCTTCTCCTTTTCCATTATTTTGCAAAATGCTGAGAAGAGTAAGACAGGGAACAGTTTTCCAGACAATTTCAGCACTTTACCAAATGCCCAGCAGCAGCAGGTTTCTGTAGAAGAGGTCACACACTCAGAGGTTCAAGATATCAAGCATACAGATTCAAGTCAATAGGAACATCAAATTAGTTGCTGGTTATTGAGTGGAGAGGGCACTTGTGTGCCCAGGTCTCTGATCTTTTGCATCATCTGCAAAGTTGAAGGCTGATAACAATCAATCTGGAAGAAATTCCAATTCAGTGAAAGAGAAAAACAAAGAAAAAATACTTTACAGTGTATTCATATTGATCATCTCTTTGTTTAAATTTTCAGGAGGAAAGAAAGAATAAGTTTGGAAAATAACTAGCATATTTCCATCATTAGCCAATTGTGCCTAGATTCTGAACCTATCAAGACTGAAACTGACATGATCACAAGCAACCTACAAGATTTAGCATTATGGATTTTTGTCATTAGAGCTGAAAACTGCCAGTCAAGAATTCAATTTTCTTTCCTTGGATTCCTGCCAGAAATTAATTCTGATAACAGATATGAGTCATATTAGGAGAATGTTAGATTTAGATTCTATAAATAAGGAGGTAAGATTAAATGGCTTCAGTCTATTCCAACACTAACATTCTCTGATTCTGTTACTGACATATACAAAATCCAACCTTTTTGCAAATGACCCTGTAAAGTTTTAACTGAACTGGTAGATAAGTTCACTAGTGTGATTAAGAACTCACAGATTGCCTCCAACTGTCCTTTCCATTTCTATTTCCTGTTATTGCCTATATCATGTCCTCTATGTTCCAGCCAAATCGGATTATTAACTATTCTCTAATCTAGTCCAGCACTTTCACACTTTTGTGCAAGATATTCTACCCTCATACCTGAAATGAATCCCCTTCATGTCTTTACATCCTGAAATTCTTATCTCTCTAAGGTTATCTCTTCTTGAAAACTTCCTTCATTCCCCCAGTTGAAAATGATCTTTCCTTCATCAAATTTCCTCATAATACATTGTTTTAATCATATCTTTTTGCCCTTATCCCATTCTAACATACAATATTCTCATTTCCATACCTGATATGTCCTCATTATTAGATCAAAAGCTCCCTAAAGACAAGGGGTAAGTTTTTTTTTTCATTTTTGCAACCACAGGTCCCATGTACAGTGCCTTGTAGAGAGTGGGAACTTATTTGATTCAACAAACAATTATTAAGCTCTTATTATGAGCAAGGGAATGGGAATACAATGAAAAGAAAACCCTCCCTGCTCTCAGAGACTTGATATTCTCCAGAAGAAAAGGAGGATATAACATATACATAGATAAATAAATATAAAACATATTTAGAGTTATTCAAAGCAACAATAAGAGGGAGAGATTACTATAACTGAGAGTAGAAAAGGCCTCATGTTGGAGATGAAAGGAAGATGAGGTTTCTAAGAAGTAAAATTAAGGACGTAGCCCATTCCAGACAGGGGCCACCTATGCAAAGGCATGAAAACAGGAAGTAGGTTTTTATATACTAGAAATAGCTAGCAGGCCAGTTTAAACAGAGAATATATGAAGAAAAAAAACTGAAAAGTTACAGAGGGTTTTAAACACCAGACTGAAGATTTTCTTTCTTATCCTAGAGTCACTAGGGAGGAATGCACTAAAAATTTTTCAATAGTGAAGTGACATTGTCAGATCTATATTTTAGGAATATCAGATTGGCAGCAGCATAGTAGATGAGCTAAAAAGGCAAGGGAAGAGACAAGGATTTCACCTAACAAATGTTTGGTTAATTGTTGAAGCAATGAAGAGCTGCCTTTTCAGAGAAGTGCTGATTTAAAGGTTAAAATATCACTCAAGCTTTAAAAATTAAACTTGATTCAAGGTGAAAAAAAACAAAGTTTTTAAAGTCATTTATTTGTGTGTGTGTTTTTTTTAAGAAAACCCAATCCGAAAAAACTAAACATATTTTTTTAACTTTCCAAATAATTCTGTTTAACAAAAGGATTCTTATTGGAAACTCTCTTGATGAATTTAAAATATATCTGATTTATAAAAAATAAATTTACTCACAAATTTTCAGAAATTAATCTATCACATAAAGAGACTGACTATATTTCATACTCCATGGCAAAATAGGGACCCTCTTCTCTGGATTAGTTCAATTTGAGCTACCTGACCTGAAGTCATTTACCTTTTTATTAGAATTCATTGTCTATAATTACCAAGAGCTAGGAAATATGAAAGATAATGGCAGACACAGATTTTATACTTTCCCCAAACTTATCTCAACCTCTGGGAAGATTTCATCTCCTACTACAAGGGAGCAGAGTTACAAGAGGAACTGATTGTAATTCCACAAGGGGTCTTTAGGGGCACCAGAAATCAACCAGAATACCAGTATTAACAGAAAGGTTAAGTCAGCTGCTATGAGCATAGCACCATCGTGTTTGTCTTTTGTTTTCAAAGAGGCATTAGGGAAATGATGACATGACTTGAAGTTGACTTTGATTTGAATGAGGGAGAGCTGTGCAAGGTCACCAGTCTCACTTTCCTTTCAGAGTCATCTGGGTCCAGTGAGATGATATTCATCAGGACAACTACATAGCACCATAGAAAGAGGGTCGATGGTTGTTTAATATTTCATGTACTTAGGGCACATGATAAAATCCACCTGACCAATTGTTTTTCTTTGTCTCTCTAACCAGTACCTGTGAGTCATCATTATATTAAGCTGCAATTTCCTTCTTCTGATTTTTTTAATAACAAAATATCAAGATAGATAACAATTCTTCTAGGAACATGTCAACTTGTTGATCATTAGACAAGGATCACACATTTAGAATATAGCAGTGAAATCAAAGTATTTTACAGTTTAAAAACTGTGATTCATGGTGTCCTTTGTCCCTTTTCTCAGTCTTGTCATAGAAGAAGCAGAAGGGGGCATCAGAGGCTGAAAGACTTTTTAAAAAATGTTTCCCCCACTTTCCATGGGTCTCCAGCCCCAAGACTGTTTCATCACCAGGTGGCCATAACTGCAGGCCATGTGTCTCTGAGTGATTTGTTAGTCCTAGTACTCAGAAAACAAACGTTTTGTCCAGGGTGATGCTTTCCAGCATGGTAGAAGTTGTTAGAACTTACCCTTTACTGGGATAGCTTTTGAGAACCTCCACATCATTTATGACACAATAAGGTGTCAAGAGTAGAGTGTTGTGTTGTACATATTTGTAAAAAAAACAATATATTTGAACAAAGTAATTTAATGTACATCGTATTAAGTATATTTATAAAAAGCAATATAGTGTATAATTTGAACACAGTAATATGATGTGCATTTTTAAGTCTAGACTTGTGATGTTATTGACATAGTCAGCAATGTATAGTCTTAGGCAGTGACACGGAACAGTAAGATTAAACCGCTTGCCCCTAGTCATGCATTTTGTATCTGTTGGAGGAAGGGCTTGAACCCAGGTTATCCTGGTGCCCGTCTATGAAAAATGTTTATGAGGATTGTGTATTCACAATTTAAGGGTAACTGCAATAAAAGGATTACTAGAGAATGAATAGACTTTCACAAATTAACAAGAAACTACATCATTACCCTATCACAATTAATAGCTAACATTTATCTGTGTCAGACACTGTGACAAATGCTTTATAATTATTTGTTATCTTATTTCATCTTCACAACAACCCTGGGAAGTAAGCATTATTATCCTCATCATACAGATATGGAAACTGAGGTCAACAGGGGTACAGCGACTTGCCCAGGGTCACACAGCTAGTAAGTGCCTGAGTATTTGAAGTCAATTCTTCCTGACTCCAGGCCTAGCATTCTATCCACTAGCTGTCTCTTTCACTGACTGAAAAATACAGAGAATATGTTACAAATGTATATTACAATATATATATATATACAAAGATTCCTTTGTGTTTGTGGTATATTGGTTACAAAAAAGTATTAGACTTGTAAGAACAAAATGCTACCTTACAGGATTGTTAATACCAAGATACCATCCATATATTAAGATTGTTCAAGATTCCTCCAAAAATGTAACAATAGAAAAAAAAAACCTTTTTCCCATAACTCCTAGGATAACATACCATACACAAGGTATAAAAATGTCCTTCAGCACTCTCAACAAAAGTATTGACTGCTTTGATGGAGAAGATCCAAGATACAGTGTTGAGTAAGGAAGGATTCCCTGTGGAAGATGAAGTCCTTCAGATGTTTCTGTTTGTGAGTAATAATATGAAGATGGCATTATACCTAGTATATTGCTGAGCCTCCCAGAGATCTATAATAATTCAATGGGTTTGCCTGTATGTCTTCATAAAAAAGATTAAATAAAGAGTATCTACTGCCTAGAATTCAACACACATCTGAATTGAGACTTATAGAGTTTGTTCAACAGTTTGCATATCTGATAGAATGTAGAGATGGACATTCAGTGGGCCTATTCTTGAAAAGGTTCAAGATAGCAGATTTGATTGCATTTGGAAAATCACAAAGCACTTTAACTTACCCCCAAATTTCCTATAACATCAAAGGCCTATTTTTAATATGACATTTTACTGATGTTTCTGTATGGAAATGAGACCTAAAATACCAGCACCTCTAAAAAATTAAACATATATGCTACATAGAAGGAATAAAATGGTATAGGATGTCATCAAAGAATCATATGACAGAAAGAAAAAATGGGCTGGTCACTTGGCAAGAGCAAAGGGTGATTGCTAGAATTTCAGAATGCTCCATAACTACTCTCATGATATTGTGAGAAAGTAAGGAAGGATTCCAATATGTTAAGTGGATGGATGGATTGACTGTGGTGAATTTTCTAGAGGATATGGTCCAGAGTCACACAGAATGGGCAGGCTGCTATTTGTACCATTGTAGAGAATTCTTAAGTCAATAAATTAACAGATCTGCTTGAGTGTTGAGTATATGGAAGATGAAAGCCCATCCTACATCCAATTCATCACAGAAGGCCCAGACATATGGATTGGATCAATTAATTAAAAGAAAACTAGAGGAGAGTAAGATCTTCATTGAATTGACAGGATCATAGAGACTCTGAGCCATGGCATGAAAACAAATGATGACACCTAGAAAATACCTTGTGATTGATGAAAGATCAAGGTATAGCCCTTGGGCTAAAAATGTAAACAGTAAGTTAGTCCAGAGCTAATTAGTTAAGTGGCAGAGAACTTAAAATTAGTGATCTAAATAGTCCAGGACCTTCTATCTTTCTTCCCTTATCCCCTCCCCATTTACCATGTTAACAGGGAGACTAGACTGATAGGAAACATTACATCTTTCTGGGAGTAGAGAGAGACATGTTTAGGATAAACATACAGTTTCTTGAAAAAGGACAACTGAGTGTCCAGATATAAAACTGACCAGGTTATGACTATGTGAACTTCAAAAGGTCAAAAGACCTGGAGTTTCAATTAGCATCAGTGTCCACCAGAGCAGCAGTAGCTGATGGCAATATCTGTACCAGCAACCAAGAAATACAGCAATAAGCAGCCATAAATGCTAAAGAAGCCTAAGGACACCATGAGAGCACTGGTCCTCAGAGCTCAGCAGAATGGTACACATAAAAGGAACTTTATGAGTACACCACAAAGGTAGAAAAGGACTTCTAATAAGCAGGATGAATGAGCTGTCCCTTTCACAAAGTTTCCCTGCACATGTTCCTCACTGCCACTTTACTATATGTTTAAGGCCACTTTCCCCAGAGACCCTATGCATGTAAGAGCACATATCTGGTTTAGAGAGATTGTTTCTATAATAACTCTCCTAGCTACATGCACTTATCACATACCCTTTTTAAAAGCTAATGAAGTCTGGCTATTAATCAATGAGGAGCACACTGGTAGGGGCTTATGAGCAACAGTATTAGAAACATCAGTGACTCTCAGGGTTACAGTTGGAACCAGCAGTCAGCTATCCACCAGTTCCAGGGGTAGTTGAATAAATAGGTTGGGGTGTAATGTGCTATATCTTATAACCAATTATAAATTTCATTACTTTAGCTTTCCTTGAAACTATAAATTTAATTAGAATAGTCCATGACATATTTAGGAATCTACTGGAAAAGGAGTTTTGTTTCAGTTTCTAAACCATAGAGTTTCGATTTTTCCTATATTAAAATGACATTCCTCTGCTTAATAATTTTTTCCTGAGCATGAAGTGCATGATATAGTATAGAGTTCTGTGTCCAGGACAGTATAGAACACCATAGTCACATTCAGAAATCTGAAAGTGCCACCTTCAATAGATAACTGAAATGCTAAACTGTACTATAAAATTCACTCTTTCTAGTGGATTGTACCTGTCTCTCCAACTGCAAACTAATTTCAAGAGGTTAACTATGCCCATAATCTTTTTATATCATATGCAATTATAATCATTGGCAGATCTAAGATCATACAGAATTTGGTCAAATGAAAAGCCCAAGTAAGGTCACAATTTTAGAAGAATGTTTTTATCCTTCATCAAATTAAGTACAAAGGATTCATTTTAGCTAAAATTGCTTCTATAGGTCTTTGGTTACTAGGTGATGAAGGTCACTAAGCTGATTAACAGGACAACAGAGTTTATAGAAATTCATGCAATTTACAGGTATAATACAAAACAATCATAATTTGAAAACAAATGGAGAGTATCTCTATGGGAGGGGGAAGGAGGGAGGAGCAGACACAAATGAAGTTCTTGAAAATATTAGTGCCTTCAAAGATTGCACAGCTTTCCCAGATGAAGAGTTTGAATGATGTACAGCAATTAGTTTGTCTTCATTTCTCCTTAAGATGGAATAAAGAAGACAAGTTAAAATGTAGTGGGAAGGATGTAATTTAAATGGAGAAGTGAAAGAAAATTCCAAGGTACTAACAATAGAGAATTTCTGTACTAGTACTGTAATGTATGTAAGTGAGATAGGTCACTATAAAAGGACTATAAAGCATTAATTGTCTCTAACTCTAATTTAGGAAATATCATAAACTGTTTCAGGTTATTTATGTGTTTGTTTTATCTCCCTAACTATGCTGTAAGTCCCTTGATAAACATCAAATCTTATAATTTTTGTAACCCTATGAATGAATAAACAAAAAGCATTGGCACTATTTTCCAAGTATTATGCAAAGTATTGAGGATAGGAGAAAAAAGAAAAAAAATTATTATAGTCTTCACTTTCAGGGAGCTAGCATTTTAATTGGGGGAGATAATACATAAAATAAAATTCAGCTACAAGGCAGATGAAAATACCAGGGAGTCCTAGAGGTGAAACAGTAATATTAGTGGCAAGGCAGAAGTCCTTAAATTTCATAAGTAATTCTTATGACAGTTCCAGAGGACTGGACATGAAGACAGGGGAGATGATAACGCCTGGTTAACAACGCCTCCATGTCACTTGATGAAATTAAGTTGGTGATGCCCATCTCATCTAAGCCCTAATAGCAGTCAGGCAGCATGGGGGAAGAGGAAGGGCAAAGGAGAAGAGTCCCTATCCATCCCAGATGAGTTCAGAGATGTCTTGAAAATTGTGGAGGAAGGAAATGTGCCTCTGCTTGTGGTGAGTCTTCTTGCTATCTAGAATCATTGTTGGACTGAAATGAATGACTTCTTCACAGTGGTCATTCTAAGAACAATGCTCTGAATCCATGAGATAAAATTTGAGGAAGATAAATATAAAGTGTTATTCATACCTACAACTATAAATAGATCTAGAGAAATTTTAGACAAGATCTGAGAATATTAGTGGACAAATCTAAGTATGGGTTATGAGTATAATATGCCAGGTAAAAAAGCACCTTATATGCGCTTAGGCTATATTACAAGAGGCAATACAACAAAGAATAGGGAGACAATAGTCCCATTGTAGCATTTCACACTAAAACAACACTAGAGTATTATGTTCAGTTATGAGAATACTTGAAAAAGGACCCTGATACATTGGACACCATTCAGATGAAAATAATGAAGATGGAGAAAGGCCTCAGTATCATGAAGGAAATTTGGTCAGGTAAAGAGAAGAAGGTGTATGCTACGTTGTTGGAGGAGGGGGTGTGATAGCCATCTTCAAAAGGTTGAAGGTCTGTCATGGAGAAAAAGAGCTTGTCATGATTTGGTCTGCTTGGTCCCCATAGGAAGAATAAGAAGCAATGGGTAGATGTTGCAGAGGTAGAATTTGATGCAATGTAAAAACCTCTTAACAATTAGAGGTATATAACAGGATGAGATGGGTACAGTGCTGAGGAGGGAAATGCTACTTCAGGAGGTAGTGGTTTTACCTTCATGTGAGTTCTGTGAGTAAAGCTGAATAGCCACATGTTGGATATTTTGAAGAGGGGGTTTTTTGGTCAGGTGTGGGTAAAAGCAGATGCCATCTGAGACCCTTTCCAATTATGTGATTCTGAGTCATTTAACTAGTGACCTACATAAGTATTATAAATATGTAAAACAGTCCTTGCCCATAAAGTTAATAAGTCACATGATTTTTAGTAAGCAGTACTTTTGTTCTCAAAAATAGTTTTACTAGAAGTATCTTATGGGGATATCCTCAAACACTTTAATATTATTAATAATATTTAATAATATTAAAGTGTTTGAGGATTCTTTTCCCCATAAGATCAAATGAAGCAATATTCATAAAAATCCTTAGCACATAGTAAGAACCAGATACATGCTAGCTGTTATTATTATTATTAAAGTGGGGATGGAAGAATTACAATAGGAAGAAAAGGGGGACAAAATTAAACACAGAGATACTGAGATAGTCATAGGAAGAAAAAGAGAAGAGAGACTACAAATTAGTATGTAACAATGTTTTTAAACTCTGTATTCAAGGACTCTTACATGGTAGTTATTCAAAAATACTACAGAATGAATAAATTGATATATGACATCCAATATTTATATAGCACTTTAAGATTTGAAATTTGCTTTACAAATATTACTTTATTATCATAACTCTGAGAAACAGGTGCTATTATTATTCTCATTTTACAGATGAGGAAACTGAGGCAGACAGAGGTTAAGGAACTTGTCTGGGATCACAAAGCTAGTAAATGTCTGAGGCCCAATTTGAACTCGGGGATTTCTGACTTCAGGTCCAGTGCTCTATCACCTTGGCCACCTACATGTCCAGTGTCTTCCTGGAATCACAATTTCCTATCTTTAGCAATCATCATGATCTCACAGATCAGACTTATCTTTATAATTTTTCAGACGTCCTGGCTACAACAAGAAGGTTTTAAATGGATACCATGAGATCAAATTACATACGAAAGCATGCCAGTGAAATATTTTGAACATCAAAAAGAAGACATAGTTGCTTCATTAACAAAGACTTACTTTATATACAATTCACGTGCTCACCAAACCAAAACTCTATAAATCCCAACCACTGTGAATGTAGAAAAGATGACATTAAATTCTGGAAATTCAAATTTGAAATAAAATAGAAAGCCATTTTGCATTAAGAAGAATATCTTCCAGTATATACTATGTTTGAAATAGATCCATGTTGAAATAATGACTTGGTCCTTCATTCATCCATAGCTAGAGTCCTTGTCACAGAGCAAAGAAGCACTGAATGATGTACAAAAGACTAACTAAACATTTTTGCACCAGAACCAAAATCAAAAGCACAGGGAAAACTAGCTGTTCTCCACCACCACCATTCCCCCAAAGGGAAAAAAAAATAAAGGCCCTGGACAAATAGACATAGGATCTAAGTAGGGAAATATGAAACCTGGTTTAACTCTTTCAAAAAGACCACATTTCCTGAGATCCATTTATTTTAATACATAGAAGGCACTGAGGAAAAGAAAGTTTTTTACTTCTAAAAAATGTCAGGATGACTATATGATCTAAATTTAAAATAGGTCTCCATTGTTTCCAATTACCTAATCTGAAAAAAAATTCCAAAACAGGGGATCAAAAAATTCCACTAATCAAAGCCCAAAGCCACAGACTGGTAAATTAGCCCATGACTTCCTAAATTAGTTCAACTCTACCTCAGTTTATACTTATATCTTCCTGAGCAATAAGAATTAAAAAGACAATTTACTTATACTCTCAAAAGATGCAGCCTTCTTTATCTTATTGTACAATCAAGAAGATTGTTTAGGCAGCAACTTGCCCAGTAGCTATATATTTGTTGTATATCTCTTCAATTACCAATAAAAGATACCACAAAGGCTTCCAATTCCTCCTTTCACTAAGGAGAATTTTTAAAGTATTTTGGTGGCAAGACATTTAAGACATATAAATGGGATTTTATTACATATGTTCTTATTTCTGGTAGACTGATTTTTCACAAGCATAAAGCAGATCTAGGTCTGCCATTTAAGATAGTAATGTGAATGATCCTAAAGGTACCCAGTTCTCTCACAGAAAACAAAAAATCAAAACAGCCCACTTTTAGTAGATATGCCGTGAAGGCTGTAGGAGCTCTTAAAGGGACATGCCAGTGAACTGAAGCCAGCCCAATCTCTGGCAAACAGTTTGAAACATAAGGGTGATATAAGTGGTGGAAACCAGGGTGGCTGGAAGCTATCTTGACCTCAAGGAATCAAGACCATAATGCAAAGAGAGTTATGAAATCGGATGCACCAGGGAGGCATGGCTAGCTAGCAGGAGCTCTTATACTCAGAATCTGAAACCATGAGGTTTTCCATTTTAAACTGTTAAGAGCAGCAGCTGGGACAGAATAGACCCTGTAGTTCATTGTGTTGGGAGCAATAAGAGCCAGAGCAAGACAAGACCAGCTTATCAATTTGATGGGAGCATAGAATATCAGGGGAACTTGTCTGAGACCAATGTGATCACACACAGCTAGACAAGTGCTAGACTTGGCATCAAGAAGACCTAAGTTAAAACTTTGCCTCAGAGACCCACTAACAGTTACCCTAGATAGTTCGTTTATCCTCTTTCAACTTAATTTTCCTTATTTGTGAAGTGGGGCACTATTTGCTGATCTAGAACAAAGGGCAAACAACATCTATTGTGAGAATATGAGATAATATATATATATATATATATACACATATATAAAGCACTTTACAAATCCTTAATTTTTTTTGTTTTTTATTTATGACATTCTTTTTTTTTTAATTTCTAGCTCCAGATTCTCTCTTCCTCCTGTACCTCCCTCATGCATTGAGAAGACAAGCAATATGATACCAACTAAACACATTTCCATACTAACTATATTTCAGAAAAAGCAAGAAAAAAAGAAAGTGAAAAATGGTGCTTCAATCTGCAGTCATAGTTCTTCCTTAGGGGAGAGAGGATACAGGTAGATAGCGTTTTTATCATGAGCCCTTTGGTCTTGGATGATTATCTTAAACAGAGAGCATTGCAGTTAATCATTGTTACAATATTTTTATAACTGTGTTCAGTGTTCTCTTGGTTCTGTTCATTTTGTTTTGCCTCAGTTCATATAACTCACTGGAGATTTTCTGAAACCATCTTCCTCATCATTTCTTATAACACAATAGTATTCCATTATAATCATATACCACAACTGGTTTAGCCATTCCACAATTGATGGGTGTCCCTTCAATTTCCAGTTCTGTGCCACCACAAAAAGAGCTGTTATGAATATCTTTGTATATATAGACCCTTTTCCTTTTTCTTAAATCTTTTTGGGGTACCAATCTACTAATAATATTGCTGGGTCAAAGGGTAAGTCCATATTTATAGCCCTTTGAACATAGTTCCAAATTGTTCTCTGGAATGGATGGACCACTTTGCAGCTCCACCAACAGTGCATTAGTGTCTGAATTTTTCCAGATTCCCTCAAGCATTTGTCATTTTCCTTTTCTGTCATGTTAGTAAATCTGATAGGTCATGAGATAGTATCTCAGAGATAGTTTAATTTCCATTTCTCTGATCAGTAGTTATTTAGAGCATTTTATATGATTGTTGATAGCTTTGACTTCTGAAAACATCCTGTTCATATTCTTTGACCATTTATCAATTGGAGAATTGCCCTTGTTTTTGTAAATTTGGTTCATTTTCCGATATATTTGAGAAATGAAGCTTCTACCAGAAAAACTTGTTATAATTCTTTTTTCTGCTTTCCTCTAATTTTGGATGTATCTTTTTTGATTTGTGCAAAACCCTTTTAATACCATGTAATCAAAAAGTATTGGTTTTACTCCCTGTGATTATCTCTATTTCTTGAGATAAATATTCTATTCTTGAGATGAGAGATTTTCTCTATGTCTTGTTTGGCCATAAACTCTTCTTCCCCTAATATATTTATGATATCACTCTTTATATCTAAATCATGTGTCCATTTTGAACTTTTCTTAGTATATGGTGTAAGTTACTAGCCTATGACTAGCCAAATTGCTTTCTAGTTTTCCTAGCAATTTTTGTCATATGGTAAATTCTTGCCCCCAAAACTTGGATTGAGTTTATCAAATGCTAGATTATGATTGTTATTCACTACAAGGTACTGGGCATCTAATCTATTCCACTGATCCACCACTCTATACCTTAGCTAGTATCAGATCATTTTGATGATTACTATATTGCAATATAGTTTGAAATATGGTATTGCTAGGCTGCCCCCACCTCACCTTTTTTCACTGATTCCCTTGGTATTCTTGATGTTCTGTTCCTCAAAATGAATTTTATTATCATTTTTCTAGCTCTATAAAATAATTCTTTGGTATTTCAATTGATATGACAGTGATAGGTAAGTTAATTTAGACAGAACTGTCATTTGAATTGTATTGGCTTGGCCTACCTCTATACAGTTGATATTTCTACAGTTGTTTAGATCCATCTTTATTTGTGTGAAAAGTGTTTTGTGATTGTGTTCACACAGTAGACTCCCAAGTATTTTATATTGCCTACATTTATTTTAAGTAGAATTTTGCTTTCTATATCTTCCTGCTGGGTTTTATTGGTAAAATATAGAAATATTAATGATTTGTATAGGTGTATTTTATATCTTAATATTTTTCTAAAGTTGTTAATTGCTTCAATTAGTTTTTAGATGCCTATCTAGTATTCTCTAAGTATACCATCATATCATCTGCAAATAATGATAGTTTTTGTCTCTTCTTTGCTTGTTTTTATTGTTTCAATTGCTTTTTCTTGTTTTATTACTATAGTGAGCTTTTATAGAACAATATTAAACAATAGTAGCATGAATTGACATTCTTGATTCACCCCTCATCTTATTGGAAAGTTCATCTTAATTATAGATAATGATTGCTTTTGGTTTATCATTTTTGGAAAAGTTCAGTTTTTCCTATGCTTTCTAGTCTTTTAATAGGAAAGAGTATAGCATTTCATTCAAGGCTTTCTCTGCATATTTTGATATAATCATGATTTTTGTTGTTTACTGTTGTTTGTTTTACTGAAATTTTCAATTATTCTAATCATTTTCCTCATATCAAAACAGCTCTATATTCTTGCTATAAAGCCCTCCTGGTCATAGTATATGATCTGATATATTACTGTAATCTCCTTGTTATTATTTTATTTAAAAGTTTTGCATGAAAATTTATTATGGAAATTGGTCTATACTTTTCTTTTTCTATTTTTTTCTCCCTGGTTGAGGTATCATACCCATATTTGAATCATAGAAGGGGTTTGGTAGAACCCATTTACCTATTTTTTGAATAGTTTATATAGTATTGGAATTAATTGTCCTTTAAATGTTTAGTAGAATTAAATTATAAATCCATCTGATGGTCCTGGGAACTTTTTCTTATGGAACTCATGGCTTATTCAATTTATTCCTATTAGATGGGGTTAAATATTCTATTTCCTTTTCTGTTGATCTGGACAATTTATATTTGTTCCTTTCTTCATTTCTTTTCTTCCTTCTGTGTATTTAAAAAATACTTAATTGATTCTCTTTTAGTGTATTTACCATTGCCCACTAATTGATTTCTTCTTGCTTTAGAATAAAAGTGACCCCATATGAAACATGCTTGGTCAAGAAAAACAAATTAATACATTGGCTATTTCTGGGAATGTACATTTCATTTTTCTTTATTTGATCATTATTTTACCAAAAGCTGGGAAAGAATGATTATGTATTACATCAGCTGCTTTTTGAACTCACTCTTTCTTTCTCTATGGTGTCTTTAGAATGTAACAAACTCAATAAGGAGGTTACAGTATAAGAACTTAAAACTACAGAGCTATCAAGCTCCATATAAGAAGTTAATTATAAGTAGTCAGTTTCATTATTTCATTTGGATTGATTCATTTTAAAATAATTATCAGGTTTTAAATGTTTATTCTTTTTATGGATACCTTCAACTTGAGTACCAATATAAAATCTGAGTTGCCTAAGTGAGAAAGGACCATTCTGACATCAGAAAGATTTGGATTCAAGCACTGACTCTGACATATACTACCTATGTGATCTTGGACTACTCAACCACTCAGCATCACAGGCAACTCCCTAAGACTTCAAGTTATGGATAGTTGATGACCTTCATGGATAGGTGGAGTTTCTATATGGGGGATGAGTGGTAGTGCTGCAATGATGAAATTACAGACCTGAACAAACATAAATAAATGATTAACAAAAGAAAGTGTATGAAGAGGATGGCGATTATAATGGAGAATAGGCAAGAAAACCATATCAGAGGAAAAATGGTTGAAACTACTATCTAGTGGGGGGGGGGTGGGAGATTGGAAGTGGGACAGAACTACGAGAAACAAGAGCTGTGCTTAAATATTCAAAGGTTACAACTTGAAAGGTAGAACAAACTTCTTCAATATAATTCAGGAGAAAATTGAACTTGAAGCAGAATCACAAGCTATAGGAAGCCTCAATATAGGCAGAACTTTCTATTAAAACTGTCCAACAATCTAATGGGTTATCTCATGGAGTACGTAGCTCCCCATTGGTGGAAATACTTCAGTAGAGGCTAAATAACCAAATTCTGGGAAGGTTAATAACATTAGCTCATGTGTATATATTTATTTAAGGTTAACAATACACTTTACATATATTATCTCTTTTGATCTTCACAACAGCCTTGATTCAGTTTGGAGGATGGAGTTTAAATGACTTGGCCCAAAGCCACGTATATAGTAAGTAGCAGAGGCAAGACTCACATGATTCCAAGTCTTGTGTTTCCAAGTCAAGTGCTTTCTCTACTATCTCATGCCAGGCTATTTTCTTGTCACCTTATTGTAAAAAGATATTGCTACATTAGGTGAAAGACTGGACTAGTTGACCTTTAAGGTCGCTTCCAATTCTAAGATATATGACTCTATTCTTCCCCTGTTATAAACACTGGAACACATAACTCTAAGGGGAAATATGTTTCTCCACCAGAACCACTAACTGTTTCCACCAGTTCTATTAAAGGTCAGAGCACTCTTTCCCTTCCTTATTTTCCAGCAATTGTCAATAAGTCATTAGGTACAAGATGAATTGCAGACAACCCACCTAAATCAGGTCTTTTCCCCTCTAAACCTCAAAGTATCCACTGGCACACAACAGAATTATGAACAAGCGATTCTGATTTATGAGAGAAAGTGGTAGACTGGAAAGATGACTGATCTCAGAGAAAGGAAGACCAATCCCAATCCTGCCTTTGATACATAGAATGCTGTGAGCATGAGTAAATGATTTAGTCACTAAGTATACTGGCCAGTTCTCTAAGTCTATAGGGAGCTGATGTATTGGAGGCAATTTCTACACCAGTAGTTCCCTACACAAATGAAATCAACAGTCCAAAACTTTGCCCAAAATAAAATCAAATGCAGTGTTTAGTGATCAATTTTCCATTGACTAGAAAGAGTGACATAAAGTTACCCAGTTATCTCATGAGAATAATACTAAAACATCGTATTACTTTTTGATTAGTTCACTACTATTCCATGCCTGGAAGCTAAGGAATATAAATGCTATTTTCTTTGCTGAACTTATTCATCCAAAGTACCCCTATTGCACAATGAATTTCATTTTAGTCAACAAGATATTTGATTTAGGTTGGGGGGTTGAAAGATGACAAATATTTATAGTATTATTTATACACACTTCCAGTCATTCCTAGAAGCATTTAAATGAGATCCACTCCAAAACAGGCAGGCTGAACACCCATTATTATGCTGAATTTAATGCCAGACATTAGTCATTTGGTAACCTGATTAAAGCCATAAATAGAAAATAGCTATCTTGAATTTTTTTTAAATCAGAATAATCCTTTAAAGTTACACTGTCCCCATTAGAACAAAAAAATCATCTAACCTAATAAAATCTAAGTAGGTAACATATACAACCAAGCAAAACATTTGAATACTGTGCAGGAAGGTGGTTTGCTTTTCTGTTAATGTTTTAAAGGACTCAGATTCAAAGAATAACAATATCATAAATAAAAGGGAATTCAGCAATCTTTTAGTTTAAACCATGGCCAAAAAGAAATCATCACTACAATGTACTTTTAGTTGGTCATCCAGTCATTATTCAAAGCTCTCCAGTCTTCAGTGGATCTGGGCGTGGGGGGAGGGGAGAAGTGGGGAAAATCCACCACTCCATTTTACTTTGAATAACTATAATTGTTTCTTTTTTAAAAAATGTATACTGAAACCAACATTAAATTGACCTTTTTGCTCTAAGTTTTACCCTGTGGAGTCAAGCGAAACAAATTTAATATCGCTTCTACTTGAAAATCATTCAAATACTTACACATGCTTCTGTCATGTTCTTTTGGAATCTGCTTTTCTCTAGGATAAACATCTGCAGTTACTTCAGCTGATGTGCAAGTGGCAAGAACTCAATCTCCTTCACCATGTTGGAAACTTTCCATATTATCAATGTCCTTCCCAAAATATAATGTTAGAACTGAACATACCAGAGGTGGTCTGACCAGAGAAGAATACAATGATACCAGCATCTTCTTTTTGGAAACTATGTCTTTCCTAACATAGTCCAAGGTCACAAAATTAGAACTACATGAATTAGAGAATACTAAAGGATGGCACTTCTCCACTTCCAATATTATGAAAAATATGCTCTTTGGTTTGCACAATTTGTTGTGACACTATATATAATAGAAGTCAAACGTTTTCTCCCAAGGACTTATGTTCAACGAACATCCCTCCCTATTCTTTGACTTACACCCAAGATCCTTTGCTGTCTACCACTGCACCAAAATCACCCATCTTTATGGAAGTGAATGGTAGTTTATTATGTTCTGTTACCATCAGTTCTGTGTGATATAAGACCCGAAATCATAAGGAATGTAGCTATCTTACTTTCAATATTGAAAGTTGAAGAAATGAAAATATTCATTACTGGTGCCTTCTTTTACATAAAAATTAGATGTCAAATTCCAAGCATATTCTGATGATACAATAAGATAATGCCATGTAAAGCCCTTTGCAAATTCAGTTGTTAGTAATGGTTATTTTCCTTATTGCATTCAATGGATAGATTAAGTCTTCAGACAAGTTATGATCCTACTAGCATTGGTTTTAAGTTTAATGTTTGATAGTGATTACACAGATGGATAAAATTTTGGTCCTTTGTAACTAAGTGTTGGAATATAGAATCATTTCCTGTATGCTCTCTGAAGGAAATCTTTAGGAAAATTGCCATGTTACACTAGGTGATGGGGCTCTGTTGCCATAAGATTTTTACTTCATTCACTAAGTTTCTACATTTTGGGAAGTTTTCATTCTTCATAGTTGAGAGGTTATGAGTATTCACATGAAGCCATCTATGAAAAATATTTTCTTAAATGTGTTTGAATAAATGTTATTTTGGGGTATTGAGCAACAGTATTGCCTGGAATAATGCTCTTGTTCCAGTACAGTTTGTTTGTTGAATTCTCAAGAATATTTTAGGATCTATATTTATAGGATGATGGTTTGCTGTTAAGGAAAAAGAGCAAGCTACTGATACATAATTCTGGTCACCAGCTAGAACTGTTTTTAATGTTCGAAAGGAGATTAATCATTGCAATCTATGGTAATATGGGTAACAGTTTCTGTTTCCTTGCATAATCTATATCGATAAATAAATCCTGACTCCTTAATTACTGATGGCAAAGAACCAATTTGAATGATCATAAAATCCTCCATTTCTCTAAATAAGTCCACGTGGCAGTCATTTATTTGATGCTTCTTTGTTAACATACTTTTGAATGAGTTCACATGGATGTCACCCATGGAGGGTTTTTTGACTCTACTCTTGTATGAAAGCCATTTCATAGATTCAAAGAGGCAAATTATTTTGGGTTACATTTGACAAGTATAGTGGCATTTACCTATTTGAAGCTTAGCACTTTGTTCTAGAAGTATTTCAGTAAGTTTTTAACTTACATGTCATGCACTCAGAACAGCTACCAATTCTCTTTTTCCTTTGTGACAAGTAAGTTTTAATCTGTTTCTAGCTGCCTTGGGCTACTAGGTACTTTGTTTCCTTTATATTACATAGGATTTGGGGGCTGTGGGGTTGGGATATACTCATGAAATCTGTTATTATCCTCTTCAGCATTGCAAAATTGTACATTAAGACTAGGGTTGAAACAAATGGTAATTCCATAAACTTGTTCCCATATAATTTTGACATCAGAATGTGTAAGGTCCCCCATTCCGCTGCACAAGGACATTCATGCCACCACCACTGTCAAACAGTAGGGCAAGTTCAATACCAAATTACAGTATGATTATAAGAGAAGTTCAATAATCATATGGTTTACTTACATCTGAGGCAGTAGGCAGACACATAGTGGGTCCCCACCAAGAGTTTAATAATTATCTGTCTGGGGTGGTGGTCAGACAAAGACCACAAAAAGGCCCTGTGGTAATTATAGAAATCAAAGGGAGGAGGAGCAAAAGAGTATCATTATATATGTCACCACAGTTTAGCTAATGTTTTGATTTACTGCTTAATGCTGGACTTGATACCCAGAAACCTGGGCATCAAGGACAATGCTAGTGGGTAGATGTCCAGACACACAAGATCCTCTTTATATTGGTCACTGTGATTTTGTTATAATTTTCATAAATCAGGACTCCCCATAATGCCAATAAGTTTCTTAACATATAAAGCCACAGCTTTGCCCTTGATAATTTTATATTCAATGTATCTTGCCTGGAAAAGTACAAGATATTTATAAGTTTCACCATCACTGATTGGTTGAACTCCAGAATCAAGCTCAAAGTCTACATGATTCCTTGGCAAATACTAAAATTTTTTACACTTATTTTGCCTAAATGTAATTTTTATGTTTTCAGAGAAAATTTCTGAAAGTATGAAATGGAGATTTGTGGTTTCATATAGAATCACCATTTTATGTTCTGCTTTGTGTATGTGGAAATTCTGATTTTTTGGTGTTAAGTTTAGACTGAAAAAATATTAAATGTGCTTATATAATTTGGAAATAACACAAAACTTGGAAGAATGTATTACTTAAATCATATAATATGCATCCCAAAGAAATCTCTTGACAGGCTAAAACATCAATCCAATTGAATAAAATTAAATGTAATAGGAATACATGGAATTCTTATATTTGGACTAAAAAAAACAATTTTCTAAGTATAAAACAGGAAATAGTAGTTTATACAATAAAAGATTTGGGGTTGTTAGTGAACCAAAAGCCCCATATGAGTCAGCATTATCATAGGGCAGATAGTTAAAAAAAATAGTTTACATGACGTTAGGTTGCATCTTAAGAAAGGCCTAAAGAAGTGACAATACTTTTGCATAGTGCAAATACATTTAGAATACAGGAATCAGTTCTGAAGCTATATTTTTTGTTTAATTTGTTTATTTTTAGTTTTAAACATTCATTTCCACAAGATTTTGAGTTACACGTTTTCTCCCCATCTTTCCCCTGCCCCTACCCCAATTCTAGAATTAAGAGTGGTTAAGGAAGATTACCAACAGAAAGTGAAATTTTAGTTGAAGCTTAAAGGAATCTAGGTGGTTCAGTAGTTGAAATAGAAGAAGATGGGCATTCCAGACATGGGGGATATCTACAGAGAGTACCTAGAGCTGAGGGATAGAAAATCTTTTTCGTAGAGCAACTAAGAGACCAGTGTTACTATATTGAAGTACACGTTGGAGACTAAGGTATAAGAAGACTGGGAACTAGGTTTTGAATGCCAAATAACACTTTAGATTTGCTTCTTGGAGGAAGCAGGAGGAAATAGGAAGCCACTGGAGTTTTTTTTTTAAATAGAAGGGTGACGTGATCAGATCCACATTTAGGAAACTCAATTTAATAGATGGATTGAAGTACCGAGGGACTTGAGGCATCCAGACACACAAGCAAGGTACTGCAATAATGTAAGGTGATAAAGACCTACACTAGAGTGGTGAGGAGAGAGGGAGGCTTACTTAAGAGATGTTGCAAAGGAGAAATTAACAGATCCTGGCAACCAACACCTTGGATATAGGGGGTGAGAGATAGTAAGGGATCCAGAATAACTGCCAGGTTGAGAATTTGAGGGACTGAAGAATAGTATTGCCCTCCACAGGAAGAAGAGTGAAAAGGTTTAGGAGGGAAATATAATAGTTTTGTTTTGAAGTTTAAGATGTCTATAGGATATCCAGTTCAAGATATCTAAAAGGCAATTTAAGATGAGAGATTGTTGATTAGCAGAAAGATTGTGTACGGAAAGATCAATTTAAGAGTCATCATCAGAGAGACAGTAATTAAATCCAGGGGAGCTGGTGAGATCACCAAGTGAAATAGTACAGAGAGAGAATGAAGATGGACCAGGACAGCTGAGGTCCTGTCCACCCTGAGAGACACATATGGTTAGAAGGTGTCATCTGTAAGATGACCTAGCAAAAGACACAAAGAAGAAGCATTCGGGTAGGTAGGAGGAAAATCAGAAGAATATGGTATCCTCAAAACCTAGAGAGAAGAGATAATCGAGAAGAGAGTGAACAACAACATTAAAGACTGCAGAGGTCAAAAAAAATGAAGATTGAGAAAAGGCCACTGGACTTGGCAATTAAGAGGTCATTAGTAACTTTGCAAAGAGCAGTTTCAGTAGAATAATTAGGGCAGAAACCAGATTATAAGAAAAGAGTAAAAAAAGAGAAAATATAGACACCTGTGGCAGATAGCCTATAGTTGAGATGGAAGGATCAAAAAATAGAAGGATCAAGTGAGGTGTTTTGATTTTTTTTCAGGACAAGAGAAACATGAGCATGTTTGTAGGCAGTAGGAAATGAATCAGTAGAAGGAGAGATTGGAAATAAGTGAAAGAGATGAGATTATAAAGGGGCAATTTATTGGAGGAGATGGGGATGGAATGTAATCACTTGAGCAAGTCTTGGTCAAGAGTAAAGCCATTTCATCTTGTGAGATGGGCAAAGAGGGAGAAAGTTGCAGAAGTGATAGAAATAAGTAAAAAGGGAAGAAGAAGGAATTCACAATGAATGGCTTCACATTTTTTCTGCAAAATACGAGGCAAGATTCTCAGCTGAGAGAGTGGAGGGAGGAGGTGCAATGGGAGGTTTGAAGAGGAATGAAAAGGTTTGGAAAAGCCGCTTTAGAGAGTGGGATAATGAGTTGAGAAGGGAGGTATTGTACTCTATAGAATTCTCATTTCTTTTTTCTGCTTATTGATTTATCCTACAGTAGACTAAGTTCCCGTGAGATCAGCAAATGCTTGTTTTTGTCTTTGAATCCCCATAATATACCACTTAAGGACCATATATAGAAGGGATATTTAGCTTGGAGAAGAGAAGACTGAAGGAATAGGGGGAAAGCAGATAAGGAGAGCATTGTAAATGTCTAAAGACAATGGAATGGCTAACATAATTAGATTTGTTCTACTTGGCAACAGAGAAAACTAATGGGTAGAAATTATGAATATTAATATTTAGGCTTTATGCCAAGAAGAACTGAAGGGGAATGGGTGAATTTCAGAGACAATAAGTTCTCTCTCACTGACATCTTTGAGTAAAGCTAGACAACCACTCACTGAGGATGTTGTAGAAAAGATTCTTGTAAAAACTGAATTTAAACTAGATCGTCTAAAGTTCCTTCCAGTTATGAAGTTCACTAATTGTGTGATGCATGAAACAATGACTTCATATCATAATATGGGACCAGGTTCTACATAAGTCAATTTCAGTTTAATGAAAGGAAACATAAAATGGGAGTAAGAATTGACCAGAGGCAGAGGTTGAAACAGCTCTACTTATGAAGGACATCCTCTTTCATAGTCATAACTGTTCATTCTGGAAATAGATGTAAATCCACACATGAGCAGCTTTCCAGAAGAATGCTACTGTGAATAGCCTTTAAGGATCTGATTACACAGTATAGTGAACATTCTATTCCATAACAAATCAAAACAAAACATTCACAGAGAATCAAGGTACAGCATTCACAGTATTACAACTTTTCGCAGAAAATCACCATATAGTATTCAAAGCAGCTTATCATTTAAATGGCCACATACTTTCCACCATAGTGGCCACAAAGTTTTGAACAAAGAACAATCATCTCAAAGTAAAATAGTCAAAGTCTTCCACTTACAGGGCACACTAAATTAACTCAATCAGTCACTTATTCAGCAATCAATTACTAAGTATCATTAATCACTAAGTACAATCATTAGAAAATACACAGACCCTCCGAGACCCATCGATCACTAGTAAACTATAATTTCATCACTACTCTACCCACAGAGAAGTCTTTGACTCGAGGCAGGCAACTCCTACCTGAATCCACCATCACCTGGATTCAAAAACAGAAAGCTCCTTGTTCCTTGTCCAGCTCTCCATGTAAGTCCTACTCCACACTGAGGTTCACAAGGTCCAATTTATCTCAAATTCTTCACAATTTCTGTTCCTGGGAATTCAAGGCTCAACAAAGCCACAAACAGAGAAAGTCCTAACATCCCAGTCATGCTTCTCAGACTTCTGCAGCTCGTTAAAAAAAAAAATCAGAATCACCTTATCCAGCTTGGGAGGGGGCGGGGGATCCTGGCTTCCTGGGCTCCTGGCCTCCTGGGTTCCTGGCCTCCTAGGTTCCTCTTCAGCTTCCTGGGCTCCTCTTTAGAAGAACTTGCCACCACAAGTTCTCAGGAAATTCTGACTCAGTTCTCAATTCTCATTTCTCTTCTGTAGCTGCTCTGCCTCCAGATGCTGGTGCCAAGAAATTGACTGTCCCTTCCTGGGATTTTCCTTATATACACACAGTATTAACTTCCTGTTTCAGCCAACCCCTTCCTATTACATTAGTAACAGTAGACAGGAATTCATACCTTCTGTTTCTCCAATAGAGGCTTGATCAATTACTAAATGCTAAGTAGCTGCTACCTTTGCTTAACTTAAAACAAGGTGCTAAGTACCTGCTTACTTGCCAATGCAAAAGGGATATTCAAATTCAAATTACATTACCATTATAATATGTTTCTAATAATTCTCTTAAATGATGATCAAGTACCCATATTCACCACGATGTGTTCTGTCCTGTCAAAATTTTACCTGGATTGGGAAGTCTAATTATAGTCATGTCTTCTGAAAGCTTTGTTGTCTGTTTCCTTTATAATTCATGTTTCCTTTATGTCCTCTGAATCAACCAGTGGCAAACCCTGGCATAGATATATAATTCTATACACAGAAAAGACTTTATTAAAAAGCATCTTGAATGGAGAGTTCTTTTGCTAATCAAAGTGGGTAATATGAACAATAAAGGTCAGAAAGTCTGTATGTCCATATTGTGAACATGCACATGTATGTGTATATATATATTTGTGTGTGTGTATATGTATGTATGTATGTATATGTATTTATGTGTACATATGGAAACTGAATCTGGAAGAAAATAATGAAATAAATGTCATAGAGAAATGTTGCCTCAATATCTTTTTATTTTCATATTGGCACAACTGACCAAGAAACATATTTAGGCCACATTTTAGTTTCTAAAGTTCCAAACCTTTAGCTCTTTCTCATTCCTAAGGACAGGGGAATAGAAAAGACAGGTTGCATGAGTCCAGCTCCACAATTCAAAGGAAAACTTTATTAAATATAAGTTCTATTATCAGTAAAACATAATGACCAATAGAATGTCAGCTTAAGGAGAGACTGTTTCATGTTTGTCTTTTTATTGCCAGAATCTAGCATGCTATCTTGGACATAATAGGCATTTAATGTTTTTGTGCTGAATTTTAATTATATTTGTTGGATTGTGGATTGGGTGAGAAACTTCCTCACTACCCTAGAGAAAGAAAAGATAAACCAAATAAACATCTCTAGTTATAATATTTATTTTATATTATACATTACACTACATTTTGAAATCATCTCTGCTTACTAAGATTTATGTTTCCATAGTCATATGGAGTGAAAACTACTTAGGTGATTTTGGAGAAACGAATAAACAGGTACGTTTCACTCAAGGATAATGTTTCTAAGGACCTTGAGTTTCTAAGCATGAGAAAAGAGACTTCTGAGTGTCATCAAAGTCTTGGGATATATAAAAAGTCAAAACTAGAAAGTGTCATGTTAAACATTGATGAAAATGAATTTGTTAGGACTTCTCTAAAGAAGTTAGGGGCTTTCAGTGACATACAAAGTACTTCGTGAGTCATTTCTTCAAGAACATTTATTTATACTTTACAAATGTTTCTTTAACTGAATTTGCTGAATATTACTCTTTGTTTCAAGACAAGGTCATGATATGACCCTGAGCATTAAGGTCTGGCAGATTCTGATGAAATAGATAGACAGATTGTTTTTCATGGACTGACCTATCTAGGTACAGACAGGTCCAGGAATGTGCTGATGTTGAACAAAAGATTCCAGATTAGAAATGTATATATAATACACATCTGTGTTTAATCATTATTAACACAATCTCTCAGTTCCCTAATCTAGTAGGAATACGTATGTTAATTTAGAATGAATAACCATTTCTGAGCTTTTATTTTGTGACTAAATCATTGTCATATAAGTTGGATTTTTTTCTCTAATAAGATAAGCACTTGAGCGATATGGTTTGGAAATACGTTTCCCACAAATCTGCTAAACTAAACTATTAATGTTGTGTAGATGTGTGGATACATGTGTGTCCCCAATTTGGTAATTTGGTAATTCCTTCTCATCATAAGCTTAGGTGATCTATCACTAACCAGAATTTAAATGTAACTTACAAATGCCCTTTAGCCAGAACCTTAAAAACCCACCATACACCCCAGTTATCAACCTGCTCCTGGATTGTCAATGGTATAGACTCCCACATTCTCTGCACTCAGAAATTCTAGCATCCTGTGTTCCCTCAAGAGCAGAGCTGATTTTCAGAGACTTGCAAGAGCCCTACCCTGAAGGGAGACATACTGCCTGCTGCCGGGCAGAGAAGGAAACTTGTTTGCAACCACCAATGCAAGATATGCTTATGAATCTTTTAGGAATCAGGTTTGTAGTTTGTTCATAGATGGATTGATGTTTATATTGTTGAACAGTTGATAAAGTTTAATTGAATGCATTGGTGTAAGTCTTATTAGAGTAAGTAGCCTCAGTCCCCAAAAGTATATGTAATGGCTTTATATGTTCATTGTGCATTACACCCAGGCAATTCTCTAGAACTATAGGTTAGAGAAGACGTGTTGATTTATACCACTTGGAGGGATATTCCATACAGGGGGAATTTTCCCACATTGTTAAAATGGCAGGTCAGGTTTAAAAAAAAAAGTTTCCTAAAATTTCCAGAAGTAATAGAGAGAAAAAATGTTTACAAAAAGCACAATGAGAAAGCCAACTAAACCAGATGATCTCAATTATATAACTTTAAATTACTTCTGTATGCATATTCTATCCTTCCAGTAAGGTCAGGAACTAGGCTCCTTTATCTTTATTTCCCCAGCACCTAACGTGGTGACCTCCACATTGTTCAATAAATGTTTATTAAACTGAATTACTGAGTATGAAATTAGAAGAACAACAAATTAAAAATGGAAAACTTTTATAAAGATTTCAAGAAGAAACTTTTCTCTGCTAATGATACTGGAGCCATCACATTTGGTCTCATCTCACAGACTCCAATATATTGTGAAAAGAAGAAATGGCATTAGATTTCACTAGAAAAGGAAAAACCAAATACACAAAGAAGTTAACAATTTTAAAGGAGTCAAGGGACTGATTCTCAACACATCTGAAAGAGAACAGGACACCAAATGCTTGGATGAGGAGAAAAAAAATCATTGATACACTTTTTTTTTTAAATACACCATAGACATTAGTTCAAAATATTTTCTTTCCCATTCCCATTCTTCTCAAGCTCCCATTCTTGTCCCTACTCCTTCAACTCTCAGTAAAACAGGGGCAGCTAGGTGGGCAGCGAATAGAGCCCTGGAATCAGGAGGACCCTTTGAAATCTGGCCTCAGGCACTTAACACTTACTAGCTGTGTGACCTTGGACAAGTCACTTAACCCCAATTGCCCTACCCTCTCCCCTCCAAAAAGCAAAAAAAAAAAAAAAATTAATCTGTATTCTTAGTTTACTAATGTCAGGGCCATCAAACATCAGCTTGCCATCTCTCTACCTTCAGGACATTGTTCCATTAATTATGACCTCTTGCAATTGCCTCCTGTCCATCTACTTACAAACATTCTCATATTTCCCCAATTCTAAACCTCCCTTCCTTTGATCTTTCTACTTTCATTCAAGGTACTTTCTCTCTTCAGTTCAGTACTTCCTCTCTACTGGCCTTAGACCCCCTTCTTTTCTAGCTTCTACCAATCCCTCTCCACTTTAAAAAGAACAGAAAAAAAGAGTTTTCCCGTTGATCACTAATGCCTTCCTAATCACCATTTTAGGATTTTTCTCAATGTTTGTCTTTTACCTTTCTGATACTATGGCCAACACCCTTCTTTCTGAAATTCATTATTCCTATGGCTTCCTTCACACTAAATTATCTTGATCTTTAACCTACTTCTTAGAAAATCCTTCACTAATGCCTTGTGGTTAACATTAGCAATTCCTGTCCTCATTCCTAAGATACAATATGAAAAAAGCCCAACATCTCAGGGAATGACAGCTGATCAGTTGTTTTGCAATCCTTTCTACTTCAAATCTTCCAGATTGATTTCATGTTTAATACCTATACTGTTTAGACATGAAATTAAACAACTTGGTTGGAGAAAAAAAGAATCCTGTTTAGCTGAAAAAGGGCTTTCTGCTATTGAAGTAGCTCCTGAGGAAAGAATTGAGCCCCACTACTCTGAAAAGATGTTTTACTTTAACCTCACAAGATCATGACTTAATAAAATTAAATAACAAAAATTAATTATACCTGAAGACTACATTTGAAAATATATTTGATTCTGTGATTTTAACTTAATTAAATATCAAAATAACAAAAACCTGTGTTTCAAATGTATGCCTCATTCATTTCCACCTCCCTTTTCAGGCTTGAGTTTTGTGCATGTGTTCCAAATATAGCAACACAAGAAATGGTAAAAATCCCACACATTTCGTAAGTTACAAAATCTGATGGTGAGATGGAGAGGAGATACAATGAGTACTAATAATAAAAAATTATAATTCAGTTTAACCTTGTATATGGTTCAGAATTTGAAAGGCCAAAGGTGAATTTTAAATCCTAGATAATATTCCCTACAAGCTATTTGTTCTCTACATTTTTACATTAAAAATGTATTGTGATTCCTAAGAGAGCTGAAGTAATTAGTTGAAAAAAATCTTTAATTCTCAGTGATTCATACTTCTTCCCATCTCTGTAGGATTTCATAGGAAACTGCTTTGACATATCATCAGTCGCAAATTACTTTAATGACTCCTATAGCACATTTAACTCCTACCTAGGTAAGTGATTTAGTGTCTTAATTTGTGCAACACCTGAACACATAAACATCAGCTCTCTTCTGTGATCTCAAAAAGTATCATTTGCTATATTACTTAAAAGCAAATTAAATTTGTTTCCCCATCAAAAAAGCTAGTCACTTTAACATGAATTTCATTTTAATTTAAGATTTCAATTAGATTGGTAAAAAAAAAAAAATCCACACACATTTTAATAGGCCAGAACTTTGTTTTCATTAATGTAGGAAATTTCCAGAAAGGAATTTATTCTACCAAAGCAGACAAGTTGACAATGAGAGGATACATGATTTACACATGTTCATACAACCAGAATGCCTTAAAATGTGTCCAAAGTTGGACTTAAATCCAGGGAGGTCAATTCTCTATCTATTGCTAGGGGCCTGCAAGAACCTACTGCCCAGGCCTCCCAGCTCCCAGCTAAAACTGATTTTGATATTTTTAAATAATGTTTTATTGCATTTAAAAATGTAAAAATGTTATTGTTAGCTGAGAACACACCAAAACGGGATATGGGTCACATTTGGCCCTCCCATTGTAGTCCGCAGATCTCTTCACTGTATTATACTGCCTTTCTTGCTTCTGCTGGACAGTATTAAAATGATCTATAAATTCAGGGTGAGGCAGCTAGGTGATGCAGTGTCTAGAGTGCCAGGACTGAAGTCAGGAAGACACATCTTCCTAAGTTCAAATCTGGCATCAGACACTTACTAGCTGCATGACCCTAAGCAAGTCACTGAACTCTTGTTTGCCTCAATCCTTCATCTGTAAAATAAATTGGAGGAGGAAATGGCAAACCATTCCAGTATCTCTGCAAGAAAATCCCAAATGGGGTCACAAAATGTTTCACATGACTGAAACTACTGAACAATAAAAAAAAACAGGGTAATTACAAAATGTTCTCATGCAAAAGATAGTACAGTTCGTCTGAAATAACCAATTCTTCATTCAGTGCACAGGCAATTAGTTAACCTTATAAATGCTACCTGGTCAGGATTATATTGTAAATTCTAAGATTCTAAGTCTAGTCAGACTTAGTTTACTAGAAGTAAGAAGCCAATACAATGTTTGGGATAAATTAATTCATACATACAAAATAGCATGTTTCCCCATCAGAACCAAGGCCTATGAGAAATTAAGACAAGGCTGAAGGAATATAGGTTACATGCAACTATGATTTTAACCAAAATGGCAGTGAACACCTGTCACCTAAAGAAGCACCAAATTATTTCCTCCAATCATATTGCCAGTCACTCAAAACCAGATTCCTATTTCTATACTCAATGTCTGTTGTGTGACACTGCAAGCTCTGGAGGAGACACAGGATTATTTGGGACGCACTCTATTTTACAGTGTAAGTAGAATTCGCTAAGCTGCTAACTTTAGACAACTGGGCAGGGTAGGTTGGAGAAGACCCATGCAGGAGAAATATCAGAAGAAGAATAGAATACAGAAGTGGATGAGACAACAGAAGGAGCCAGAATTTTGTTTAGAATAAAGAAATTGCAAAGGTAGCTCAGTTAGGTGACATCTGACAAGGTAATCCTACAAATTCTGGTAACGGAAACGGGGAGATTTAGTAGAAAGGCAATGAAAGGTTTAAAAGTGATTACTAAATAAAGACATCAGAAGAAGCTGACTTGATTATTGAATTGAATTGAACTGCATAAAAGCTTATTATTATTATTATTATTTATTAAATTTCATTATACTAATCTTTCCCACCCTGAACACAAGGAGTTCCCCATTCTGAAAAAGTCACAAATCCTTGTGTATTCACAGTAAAGTAATCCTTCTACTTTTGAATTGTTGAGAGATATGACAAAATAGGATTTTCCCTTGATTAATTAATTATTAAGCTTATTAAAGCCTTTTTGTTTCAATGTTAACAGACAAAAGCTTTGGAAAGAAAGTTAAGTTGAAGGCTTCAGAGATAAAACATCTTTTATTGAGAAATCACTGAAAATTTCTTTACAAGCACAAGACCTTACTTATTAGGCTGTAATACAAGCAAAAGATAGTATAGAAGTAAAAAGTTGGTGATACTGAGCCTGACATGCCCATGGGCACATTCTTTTAACTCTCACAAAACAAAATACTGAGAGACCAGGGCTAACAGCGAACTGAAATATATCCAATTCACAATAAAAAAAAAAAACCACAGTGGCCCAAGAGAATAGTCTTCTATTAGAGTTTTCTTCTCGCTATAAATTTAACCTACTGGAATTCTCCTTTAAGTCCCATACCATTCAACTAGTTGAATTTTGAGGTCTTGCTTTTTAATTTGAAATCTGCATGTTATGTAAAATATGAAATAAAATTCCCTTGACTTATTCTAAACTGCAGAAGCTTCTTTTTTGTATTTAATGATTAGCAGTGATAAAATTACAAATTTCCCCCCAAAAATATTCTTTGTACATGAGAGCCAAGTCACAAGGCATAAAGAAAATGAAAGAATGGCACATCTACTTCTATTGAAGTGAATGACATACTAAAAAAAATTAACAAAGGTATCAACATTAAACTCCCATTTCTCTACCAAGAGACCATAAGAACAGAAAAATCAGCAATCCATGGGAAAATACAATAGCATCACATGTAAGAAATAATATTGTATACAATTAAAGTTCTCATTTAAGAGTACTTTTAGTACTCAAAGAGCACCTTGAATTTCTAGAAAAGCAATTTTGAAATTAATGAAAGTATAATTTGATAGCTCTAATTTCTAAAAACCATTCTCTGCACAGATGCCAAATTAATATTACTAATATTCCTAAGATACAGGCTTACCATGTACTTACCCCACTCAAAAAACTACCCCATTAAGGATAAAATGCAAACTTCTCTCTCTGGCACTTCAACATTTCCACAACTTGAGTCCCACCTATTTTCCCTCAAACATTTCCTGAATTTTACTTTCTGCCCAAATTGACCCAGGAGAACCTTGAACTCATCATCTCATTGCTCTACTTCTGTGTAGGAGAACTCTATGTGAAATCAGAAAGAGGAGAATGATGGAGCATTCCTGTACTCACTGCTGAGGCTGCAGGATCACTTCAATTCAAGAGTGCTAAACTGCTTGAGAGCTAAAGACAATCAAGAGTCTACACTACACCTGCAACCAATATAGTAAGCCCCTGAGAGTGGCTAACTAAGGAAACATGAACCAGCCCAGGCTTAGAAATGGAACAGATTAAAACTTTCATGCTGATTAGCAATGGGGTCATTACACTTTGAACCTACTGGCATAGAGACCAAGTCTCAAGAAAGGGGGAAAAAAGGAGCATGAGGACAAAATATGTTAAAGAGAAAGAAGCGGGGGCAGAGCCAAGATGGCGGAGTAGAAACAGCACTTCCAAGGTGCTCTCCCCGACACCACTTCCAAACAATGTAAAAGGTGGACTCTGAACAACTTCTGGAGCTCCAGCACCCACAGAACGACACAGAGAAGCTAACCTCCCACTGAGGACATCCCAGAAGCCCTGCAGGGAGCAGCCAGGGCAGCACAGCACAACACTCTGGGAGCCAGGCACAATGCTCTGGGAGCTTAGCCCAAGCCTGCCTGAGCCGTGGTTTTAGCCCCAGGGCGGTCAGGCCAGCAGCCAGCTGGAGGGATACAAGAACACCAGCAACTGTGGCAATTGCAGAATTATCAAAACAGATATGCCTAGGACAAAATGAGAGGTTACTGCCCTATGGACTTTGGGACCAGTATTTGGGGAATATGTTGGCTTCTTCCCCTGGGGCAAGAAGTGGCTGAGGAGACATGGTACAGCTGCCATTTTTCAGCTTCAGTTAGAGCTTCAGCTCCTGGTCTGCTAAACTTTAGGGAGATCCAGCAATCAGTTTGGGGGTTAATTGCCCATGCTTTAACCTGCTTGGATCTGGATTGTGGTCTGGTGGGAAGGTCTGGGGTGGGTATCCAGCTTGCCAGAGCCTGTGGAGGCTTTACAGAGACCACCGAACTAATATCTCTGGAAGTTGTGAAGACCCCAGTGTTTAGGATGGAAGCTCCCCTGCCTGGTGGCAGAGTCCTACTGTGGCAACAAGCCTAAAAGTCAAGTAATTAAGTGGCAACATGCCTAGGCAAAGGAAAAAAAAATAAACAGAAAAATGCAACATTAGACTCCTATTTGGGGGGCAAAGAGGATCGAAGCATGGAACAGGAGGAGGACTGTGAGGTCAGAAATCCTGCATCAAAAGCCCCAAATTAAAATATGAAGGGGTTATAGGCCATAGAGGACCTTAAGAAGGATTTTAAAAACCAAATAAGAGAAGTGGAGGAAAAATTGGGAAGAGAAATAAAAAGGATGCAGGAAAAGTATGAAATGAGAGTCAACAGCCTGACTGAGGAAAATAACACCTTAAAAACAGACTAACTCAAATGGCAAAGGAGGCCCAAAAGGGCAATGAGGAGAAGAATGCCTTAAAAAGTCAAATTTGCCAGATGGAAAAAGAATCTCAAAAGCTCACTGAGGAGATTCATTCCTTCAGAGTTAGACTGGAGCAAATGGAAGCTAATGACTTTATGAGAAATCAAGATGCTGTTAAACAGATCCAAACAAATGAAAGAATAGAAGGCAATGTGAAATATGTCATGGGAAAAACCACTGACCTGGAAAATAGATCCAGGAGAGATAATCTAAAAATTATTGGACTACCTGAAAACCATGATCAAAGAAGGAACCTAGAAATCATCCTTCAAGAAATTCTGAAGGAAAATTGCCCTGATGTTTTAGACGCAGAGGGGGAAGTAGAGGTTGAAAGAATCCACCCATCGCCTCATGAAAAAGATCCCAAAAAGAGAACTCCTAGGAATATTATAGCCAGGTTCCAGAATCCCCAGATCAAGGAGAAAATACTACAAGCAGCCAGGAAGAAACAATTTCAATATTGTGGAAACACAATCAGAATAGTACAGGACCTGGTACCTTCAACACTGAGGGATCAAAGGGCATGGAATATGATATTCCAGAGGGCAAAAGAGCTGGGATTAAAACCAAGAATCACCTACCCAGCAAAACTGAGTATCTTGTTTCAGGGGAAAATATGGTCATTCAGTGGAATAGAGGACTTTCAAGCATTCTTGAGGAAAAAACCAGAGTTGAATAGAAAATTTGACATTCAGACACAAGAAGAGATGCTTGAGAAGTTAATCAGGGAAAAGAAATTAAAAGGTACTTATCAAAGTTGAACTATTTACATTCTTACATGGAAAAACAATAACAGTGACTGATGAAACTGTTCTCAGTATGAAAATAATTGAAGATGGGTATATGGACATATGAATACATATGTGAATGTGTGTATATTTGTTTACAGGTATACATGGATAGAGGGCACAGGTTGAATTTGGTGGGAAGGGATGATACTTAAATGGTGAAGTTATGAGGTGAGAGAGGAGAGTGGAAAGAGGAGAAGGGGAGAGACAGGGTAGGGTAAACTATCTCATGTAGAAGAGGCAAGGGGAAGTAGTTGCAGGGGAGGGGAAGAACAAGAAGACAAAAAGGCAAAACCATATTCTCATTGAATTTGGCTCAGGGAGAGAATGACATATATACTAAATGGGATATCTCACCCTACAGGAGAGTAGGGGCAAGGGGGATGAGAGGGGGGATGATGGAAGGGCAGGCATTGGGGGGGAGGGGAGGTTGGAAGTTCTCACTTTCGAAGAGGGACAGGATCAAAGTAGGGAATGGACCAGGTGGGGGGTGGGATGAGTGGGAGGGAAATATAAGCAGTCTTTTACTATATATCTACCATGGTAATGTTTTGCATAGCTATACACGTACAACACATATTGAATTGCTTATCTTCCCAGAGGGAGTGGGTGACAAGGGAGGAAGGGAATGGATCTGAAATTTGAAGTTTTAAAATTAAATGTTTCAAATGTATATAAATACTATTATTAATACTATTTTGCATGTAATTGGGAGATAAGATGTGCAGGCATTGGGGCACAGAGATTCACCTTGCCCTAATGGCAAAGTCAGAGGGGATATGGGAGAAGATATGGGAGAGAGCAAATTAGATGAGGGGATATCTTGTGGGACTGCTATTCTGGGGTGGTGAGTAGGAGAAAATGGGGGGGAAATTGTAACTCAAAATCTGGCAGAAATGAATGATGTAAACCAGAAGTTAATAAAGCATTTGTTAAAATAAATAAATAAATAAATAAATAAATGTATTTAAAGAGAGAGAGAAAGAAGGAAGGGGGAAGGCAATAAGCATTTATGTAATGCCTACTACATTCCAAGCACTATGCTAAGTATTTTTTTAATATGATCTCATTTGATCCTTATAACATTGCTGCAAGGTAGGTACTATTATTATCCTCATTTTATAGTTGAGGAAACTAAGGCAAACAGGTTGAGTGATTTACCTATGGTCATACTTCTATTAAGTGTCAGAGGTTGGATTTGAACTCAGGTCTTCCTGAATTCACACCCAGCTCTCTATCCATTGCAGAAGATCTGTGAAGGAAATTTGAGAGTTTTGGAATTGTAAAAAATAATAAATTAATCAAGCTGGAATTTGAGAAGGAGAAATTGAGAAGACTTGAGGGGAAATAGAATGGAGGACTCTAGCTAAAAGAGGAGAGTTAGAGGTGATGGTGTAAAAGGGTTATAATTGAAGGTGAGGACTAAAGCAGAAACAGAATGATTTAAGGAGAACACAAATAAAAGGACCCAAGGAAAAGGGAAATACATGGTAATTGTAAAAGGACTCAAGAAGCAGGAGGATAAAGAGGGAGACCTAAGGAAGAAATAATTGGAAATGGTAAGACAAGGTAAATAACACAATTTGGAAAAGTCAGGTAATAGTTTAAGTCGAGAAGAGGGACAGAAAGTTGGTGTGGCTCTCAAAATAACAAGGTGGGAAGCAAAAAAATAAAGTGATAAAGTGACTTTAGAGTTGAAGACCTCTAACAACAGTTTGTCACAGGATTTTCTAGTGAAACTACTAGCAAGAACAACAACAGAATGAATAAGGATCCCACTTCTGAGGAGTGTGAAGAGAAATGAATTTCGCTCAATATGCAATGTTTATTTCTGTCACCATCTTGCCATTCAGAGATTCAGCAGAGTGCCCCAGGGATTTGCGCCTGGCCTAGTGTTAACATTTTTATTAATGACTTGGATGCGGGTATTGATGACACGATTAGCAAATTTTCAGATGGCACAAAGCCTAGAACAAGTAAACTACTGGGAGGCAGAGCCAAGATTTAAAAATATCTTGATAGGCTAACACATTTGCCATATTCTAATAAAAGCAAGCAAGTATTTATTAAGTACCTACTATGTGCCAGCTAAGATGCTAAGCAACAGAAGTAGTAGACAGAATAAAGCAATCCATTCTCACAATGAACTTACATTCTAATATAGGAGACAACTGTTACATATCCACATATGTGTACATGTACACATACAGAAACACAAATATCTGTGTACACATGTTTGTGAAGTTAATAAATGTAAGTACATATAAAGTAGTTTGGAGATGAGAGCACTACCTAACACTTGGAGTGATCAAGAAAAAGTCCATATAAAAGTCAGTACCTGAGCCGCATCTTAAAGGAAGGGCATTCCAAAAATGGAGAGTGGTCAACATGAACGCACAGAGATGGGAAATGGAGTAGCATTTGTAAGGAACAGAATGGCCAGTTTGTCTGGATCCTGAGTAAAGGGGAGACAGTAATATCCAATGAAGTTAGAAGGATAGGTTGGAGCAAAATTGTATAGGACACCAAAAGCTGAACAAAGGAGTTTATATTTTATTCTAGTTAATCAGTCAATAAACATTTATTAAGAATTCACTATGTTCCAGGTTCTTCTTTTTCTTTGGAATGTTTTTGTTGCTGCCTCCTGTACAATGTTGTAAACCTCTGTCCATAGTTCTTCAGACACTCATCTACCAGATCTAATTCCTTAAATCTATTCATCTCTTCCATTTCATATTAATAAAGGATGTTATTTAGGTCATAACAATATGGTCTAATGGTTTTCCATACTTTCTTCAAATTAAATCTAAACTTTGAAATAGTTCATGATCTGAACTACAGTAAATTCCAGGTCTTGTTTTAACTAATTATATATTGTTTCTCTACCTTTGATTGCAAAGTATATAATCCATCTGATTTCAATATTAGCCATCTGTGATGTCCATGTGTAGAGTCACCTTTTAGGTTGTTGAAAAAGAATGTTTTCTATGACCAGTAAGTTACCTTGACAAAACTATTAGTCTCTGTCCTACTCCAAAACCAAAATTTCCTGTTATTTTACTTATCTTTGATTTTCTACTTTAGCATTCCAATTCCCTATAATGAATATGGCATGTTGTGGTGTTATTTCTCCAAAATGTCGTAGGCCTTGGTAGAAGTGAGCGACTTTGGCCCCTTTGGCATCAGTGGTTAGAGTACAGACTTGTATTATTGTGACGTGCAATGCTTTGCCTTGGATTCAAACAGATATTCTGTCATTTTTTATATTAAGCCCTACTACTGTTTTTTTTCACTTTTTTATTCACTTACTTTATGTGCTCATTAAACATACCTGCAAGTTTATGCTTAAGATTCTGCAAGCTAGGCTTCAGCAATACGTGAGCTGAGAACTGCCAGAAGTGCAGCCTGGTTTTCAAAGAGGCAGAGGAACTACAGACCAAATTGCCAACATTCTCTGGATCATAAAGAAAGCAAAGGGAGTCCCAGGGGGGAAAACAGCTACTTCTGCTTCATTAACTATGCTAAAGCTTTTGACTATATAGATCACCACAAAATGTGACAAGTCCTCAAAGAGATGGGAGTACCAAATCATCTCTGTCTCTTGAGGAGCCTACATATGAGAAGCAACAGTTAGAACCAAACACAGAACAACTAATTGGTTTAAGATTGGGAAAGGAATACAACAAGGCTATATATTATCACCTTATTTAACTTCTATGCATCATGTGAAATGCCAGGCTGGTTAAATCAAAAGCTGGAATTAAGGTTACCAGGAGAAATATTAACAATCTCAGATATGTAGACAATACTACTCTGATGACAGAATGTGAAGAATTAAGAAACCTCTTGATGAAGGTGAAAGAGGAAAGTCTAAAAGTTGGTTTGAAACTTAACATTAAAAATTACTATCATGGCAACTGGTCCACCACTTCCTGGAAAATAAAGAGAGAAGAATGGAAGTAGTGCCAGATTTTATATTCTTGGGCTCAAAGATTCTTGTGCATTGTAGATGGCAACTGCAGCCATGAAATTTAAAAACACTTGCTCCTTGAAAGGAAAGCTATGATAAAATGGTATAGCATTCTAAAAATCAGCTGAGGTCTATTTCGTCAAAGCCATGGTTTTCTGGCATTAATGTATTACTATGAGAGTTGAACTACAAGGAAAGCTGATGCCACAGAACCAACACTATTGAATTGTGGTGATAATATTTTTGAGCATCCCTTAGACAGCAAGGAGATCACTTAAAGAAATTAATCCATACTATTCATTGAAGGGACAAGTACTGAAACTGAAGCTTAAATACTTTGGCCACATAATGAGAAGACAGGACTCTTTGGAAAAGACCTTGATGTTGGGAAAGATTGAAAGCAAAAGGAGAAGGGGAGAGCAGAGAATGAGATAAATAGATAGTATTATGGAAGCAATGAACTTGAGTCTGGACAGATTTCAAGAAACAGTGAAGGACAGAAGGGCCTGTAGTGCTATGGTGGATACAATCATGAAGAATTGGACAATAACTGAATGACTGAACAACATGTGCCAGGCACTGTGCTAAATACCAGGGATATAACATGGTACTCAAAAGAGATAATGTGTTCTTGGGCTATATTGAACAAGGATAGCTTCCGAAAATAAGGAAGTAATTATCCCCACACCATCAAAAGATATATATTAAATGCTATGTTCAGTTCTAGTCACAACATTTTAGAAAATACATTAACAACTTGGAAAGCACCCAAAGAAGAACCAGAAGGATAGTAAAGGTTCTTGATGCTTGCCATCTCTGTCATTCTCTATGCAACCTCAAGCAATTTCTTTAATTTCTGAGCCTCTTTCTCATCCATAAAAGGAGGAAATTGGAATAAAACAATTCTAAGGCCTCTTCAGCTCTAAATCTATGATCCTATTATTGTTTAAAGGAGTAGGGGTTATTTATTTTTAAAAATGGCAGAAGGGAATTGTCACATAGAAAAAGGATTAGACTTGTCTTGTCCTCTTTGGCTCTAGAAAGGGAAGGTAAAAACTGTAAAGAGCCTGACTGATATTAAGGAAAAAATAACAATCTTTTATTGTTATATAGACCCCTCTACTTTTGACACTGTTGGATATACTGTTCTTCTGGATACACTCTTCTCAGGTTTTTTGATATTACTCTCCTTCGGTTTTTACATCTGGCTTATCCATCTCGGTCTTCTTTGTTGGATCTTCATTGATGTCATGCCTGCTAATTCTGGGTGTCCTTCAGAGCTCTGTCCTGGGACCTCTTGCCTTTCCTCTCTACATTCTCTCACTTACCAATTCCATTAGCTCCCAAAGGTTCAATTATCACCCCTATACAGAAGATTCACAACTCTTATCTACTCAGGTCTAGTCTCTCTCCTGAGCTCCATCTACTATCAATCATCAACCACCCAGTAGTCATTTCAAGCTAGATGTCCCATAAGCATCTCAAATTCAGTATGTCCAAAACAGAATCCATATTTCTCCCCACCAAAAAAAATAATCCATCCATCTTCCAACTCCTCTATCACTTCAGACACATCATATTCCAGTTCATCTAGGTTCATTGTAACCTTAGATGAATCATCCTTGACTCCTTCATCTTTCTCATTCCACATACTCAGTTTTCAAAACTCTCTCCATTAACATAACCACTATCCTTATTCAGGTTCTCATCACCTCACCCTTAGACTCTTTGGTTCATCTTCCCTCCTCAAGCCTCCTCACACTCCAACCAATTCTCCACACAACTGTCAAAGTGTTTTTTTTTTTTCTAAAGCATTAGTCCATGTCACACCTCTGCTCAACAAAATCTAATGACTCTCTGTTACCTCAGAGATCAATATAAACTCTGCTGTTGGGAGTTTAAATCTCTTCAAAACTTGACCCCTTCCTATCTTTCCATTCTTCTTACACATTACATTACTCCCCTGCACATACTCTAAAATCCAGTCATACTCAGCTGCTTGCATTTCCTCATGTCTAGTGATCAATTCCCCAACTTCATTTCTTTGTTCCTACCATCCCTCATGCCTAGATGGATCTCCCTTCTCACCTGACTTTCTTCAAGACTTAGATGAAATTGTTTGCTTTTCTGTAGCAGGTCTTTCCTGGTTCCACTTAACAACTAGTGCCTTCTACTTTAAGATTAACTTTCAACCACTCTCTGTATATTTTGTAAGTTCCTATGTATGCATATACTTTATTGATTTTGATTGTGTAAAAGTTTTAATTTAATAATATTTAACAAAATACCAAAAATGAAGCTTATACTTTATATCATTGAAAATATGTGTTGTCTTTCATAATGATTAGGCATTCTCCCCATGTCCATAGTTATGAAAAGTACTTCTTTTCTGTATTTTTAATGATGTGAGTTTTGTATTGAAATTTTATATTAATTGGAAGCTTAATTGGTATATGGTAAAAGATTCTGGTCCAAACCTAACCTCTAGTTTTTTTTTGAGTAGTTCTCATTAATAAGTATATTTTACCATCCTTTTTTGGAATACTCCATCACCAGACAGGAGTTTTTCAATCCTGTATTTTAAGCAGCAGTCCAGCAATCTAAATTCTGGTCTCAGACTACTTCTCTTACTGTCAAGAAAAAGCAACCAATGGTAACTAAATGTGAATTTCAGAGAATAAAATAATTGCTTGATCCATGGACCCCCCTGCTCACTTCCCACACATAGTGGTTTATGGAAGTGCATGAGTTTCATGCAGTAAAAGAGATAATGCTACCAACAAGGCTCTGTGCCCTTAACTGCTTTGCAAAGGTAACCAAAGGAATCTGTCAATGATGGAGATTTTTCTGTGTTTGAAATCTATTTTTAGATGTATTCATTAGCCTCTCTTCAAGCTCATTAGAATTTTTAGCTCATATACTGAAGCATTGTTTCCAAGGAAGTGCTGATTAATGTTCTCAGTGGACAAATAGAAACAATAGAAATATGCCACACTCTGGATGATGATTAATTCTACTTTTAGCCAAAGTAAGTAGTGGGAGGTAGTCATTGCTTATAAACTATAGTTCAATGAATATATGCATGCCCCTCTAGACACAATACAACAAAGGTGTTACAGAAAAAAAAGGGGTTTGAGCAATCCAGGAAAGTTAACGTGAATGTGTTATGCTAGAATCTAAAGGGCTCTGTTACATTTCTATAGCAGAGCTGTACCTCTAATAAATTCTGAAGATATAGAAATATCATATAATTCATAGTAGTCCAGCATAAAGAGGCATCATTCAGTCTGGGTTGGAATGTTATTTTTAAACAAGATTAATTTTATTGAATAATCAGTCTTCCTAAACTTGACCAAACTGGTTGACACTAGTCAAAATATGTTTCTCTTGAGAAGTGTCACATAGTAGGAGTACTGTATTGGTAGTTAGAGGCCCAGAGTTCAGATTCCAAATCTGTCACTTACTACATATGTGATCCCCAGCAAGTCAACTAATTTCTCTGGGTTCTAGTTTATTATTCATTTTACTTTTTTTAAAAGTGGGGTATAGAGTAGAAAAGATGACCATTAAGGACCCCCTGTCAGCTTTAAGTCTATGATCATAAATTTCTAAAAATCAAATAGGGTTTCTTTCTGGCTTTAATAGAGAATCCTTTGCTCACAAAGAATAGTTCCATTTGTCTCTTCCTTGTTCTAATATACTAAGACCTGAACTCATTGTCAAGAGAACTAGATCTATTTTTATTTAAACCAGTCATTCAACAATTCAGAATTTCATTTTCCCCAATCACAAAATGTGAAGAACACAATCTCCCCTGTATATATGCTTGAAGCAATCAAACAGACTTCAAATTCAGATATGTGAAAATTATAATTATAGTTCACTAAAATCTTAATTAAATATAAGAGGTTTTTATTTTAATTTCCCTAGAGGATTAAAATGTCTGACTCCTATTTACTTAACAGTGACTTCTGCTCAACTCTTTACAGAACAGAAGGAGAAAAACTAATCCAGAGATGGAACAAATGGACAAATTGCTCTGATGTTTCATGGCAAAACTAGAAAGTTTTCATCTGAATACAAAATATATGTAATAACAAAACCAAGAAAAATAAGAGGAAAAGAGAGAAGGTAGCTCAAAGATTAGCAAATCTATCAAACAACAGAGGTTGGTTGTCCCTTTCTATAGCTTCACCTGCCAAAAACTGAGGAGGGCTTATATTTCCGGTGCACTTTATCATCATAAGAAAACAAAAGGGTAGGAACATGGGTGGGAACACGTAATCAACTTCTACTAGTGATTCTATATCACTAGAGAGGATTATCCTAGAAAATAAATTTATTTTAAAAACTAAGCAATCCACTCTTCTAAATCGCACTTTGATGGAGATGCTATCAGGCAATCTTAAAAAATGAGAAAAGTTTATTGTTTTCTTTTTTAATAGTATGTTATTTTTTCCCAATTACGTCAAGACAACTTTTGGCATTCATTTTTACAAGAATCTGAGTTCCTAATATTTTTCCTTCCCTCCCCTCTTCCTAAAATGATAGGCAATTTGATAAAGGTTATGCATGTGTTATCAAGTAAAATATATTTCCATATTAGTCACAATTGTAAAAGAAGAAACAGATAAAAAACACAAAAAAAGAATAAAGTACGTGAAAGAAGTATGTTTCAATCTGCATTCAGAGTCCATCAGTTCTTTTTCTGGGTGTGGAGAGCATTTTCCTCCCTAAGTCCTTTTTACTTGACTTGGATCATTGTGTTGCTGACAAGAGCTGAATCATCCATAGCCTATCATTACACAAGTGATACTGTGTACAATGTTTTCCTGGTTCTTCTCATTTTACCTTGCATCAGTTTGTACACGTCTTTCCAGGTTTTTCTGCCTGTTCATCATTTTTTTATTGCACAATAGTATTCCATTACATTCATATACTGTAGCTTGTTCACTCATTCCTCAAATGATGGGTATTCCCTCAGTTTTCAATTCTTTGCCACAATGAAAAGGGCTGCTATAAATATCTTTGCACATGTAGGTCCTTTTCCCTTTCTATTATCTCTTTGGGATATAGACCTAGTAGTGGTATTGCTGCTTCAAAAGGTATACGCAGTTTTATAGCCCTTTGGGAATAGTTCCAAATTCTTCTCTAAAATGGTTGGATCAGTTCACAACTCCACCAATAATGCATTAGTGTCCCAATTTTCCCATTTCTTTTCCAACATTTATCATTTTCCTTTTTTGTCATATTAGCCAATCTGATAGGTGTAAGATGGTGTCTCAGAGTTGTTTTAATTTCCATTTCTCTAATCAAAGGTGGTTTAGAGCACTTCTTCCTCTGCCTATAGATACCTTTGATTTCTTCACCTAAAAACTGCTTGTTTATATCCTTTGACCATTTATCAATTAGGGAATGACTTGGATTCTTATAAATTTGACTCAGTTCTCTATATATTTAAGAAATGAGGCCTTTATCAGAGACACTAGCTATAAAGATTGTTTCCAAGCTTTCTGCTTTCCTTGGAATCTTGGTTGCATTGGTTTTGTTTATACAAGAACTTTTTAATTTAATACAATTAAAATTATCTATTTGATTCTGACATGAGGGAAGACTAAATCTTCAAGTGCACCAGAAGACAGATCATGATATTTTAATATCATCTGTCCCACCTTCTACAGGAAGTCTTCCCTGATCTTTCTTAATTCCATTGTCTTCCCTCTGTTAATTATCTCCTATTTATCTTGTATATAGCTTGCTTTGTATATATTTGCTTGTATGTTGTCTCCATCATTAGACTATAAGCTTCTTAAGATCAGGGGCTATATTCTGCTTCTTTTTGTATCCCCAGCAATTAGTAAGTGTCTGACACATAATAGGTGATTAATAAATGCTTATTGATTTATTATTGAAGTATTTATTAAGTACCTTCTATGTGCTAGTGACTGAGGCAGGCACTAAGTTTACAGAGACAAAAACAAACTACCTCCTGACCTCAAGGAACTTAGATTCGATTACTGGAAATAAAATGTATACATTTAGATACATATATGCATATATATGTATCTCTATGTATATATTTTAGATATATATGAAGTAAATATGAAATAATTTAGGGAATACATTCTAGAGTGGTCAGGAAAATATGAAGTTTTAATGAGCTGACCTTCACTATAAAATGTAGATGATTGGTTAAAAAAACCGAAGAGTAGGTGTTCAAAGAAGAAGGAGAGAATCAGCATGAGGATACTACTGATCTGGAGTTCTAAAGACTGGAGAGAGGAAAAGTGCACAATAAAAGGAGGTTTTGAGCACCAAAGTTCACCAACCTCACAGTGATGCCACTTTAAATTGATATCAAAAACTAAAAATATTCAATACAGGTAATTTGGACTAGATAACTTCTAAGGTCCTTTCCAGATCTAAAATTTATGGTTTTATTTTGTCTAGACAAAGCTATTTAGCAAAATTTATTGCAGCACCAGATATTGTCACTTGCTATAAAGTTTAGTTGGTTAAACCCCTTTCTCTTGCACCACACTGTATTAGAGAATTGAAATGACCAATCTATGCTCATGTTGTCAAAATTAGAACTTGGGACTCTTGACTCTACCCATTAGGCTCTACTGCTGCTGATCATTGTCTAAGAGAAAGAGATTTTCCTTGGCCTAGCCACACTAAAGGGAATGAAATCAGAGATTCCTCACAGAGGGCCATTTCTGACCCTTCCTACCAAAACCTGCTATTATCTCTTGGCTCTCAAAAGTGTCCTAGCCAAGGAGATTGGTGGAATATGGGTTCTTCTCACGAGGCACAGCCAGTTTTCTAAATGGTGAAACATTCTCATTCTTTTAACATTAAATTTATCCCAGGATATTGCTCCTGGTGCTGATATTTTCACTAAATTAAATTCAATAGATGTTTCTTAAGTGCATAGTATGTTCAAGGTACTGTGGGGATGCAAAGTAAAGAATAAAATAGTCCCTGCCTGACCTTTTCCATTGTCCTACAAGATTGGGAGTGTGGGAGGAGAATACAGCATTCATGCAGATGAGTATACACGAATTATATTCAAGGTAATATAAAGTAATTTGGAAAAGTATAGGGAAATAACAATTGGAAGGTCATGGAAGTCCTCATATAGGAGGTCACTCAAGTCATGCTTGGAAAGAAATTAGGTATTCTAAGAGATAGAGTTGAGGAAAGATTGCATTCTAGACATGGTGGAACACTTATGACAAAGGCATGGACACAGAAGGCAGAATATCACAATACAAGGAACAACTATCAATCCAACTGGATTAGAATGGAGAGTGTGTAAAGAGGAGCAAGTAATAAGCCTGGAAAAGTAGGTGGATACTATATTGTGCAGGGTCAGAAAGAGGGTTTCATATTTTATCCTACAGACATGAGGAAATCACTGAAGGTTGGTTGGTTTGTTTTGTTTTGTTTTACTAAGAGAATAACATGATCAGATTTATATTTTTGGAATACTGATCAGGCTGCTAGATGGAGGATGGATTGGAGAAGGTACTAGACTGGAAACAGGGAGGCTAATTAAGAAGCTATTGCATTAGTCTAGTCCAGAAGTGATAAGGGCTTGAAATTGACCAGCACACTAAATTTAAAAGGGCAGTCTCCAGTAGAAGAATTTTTAGAATTATAATTTTCTGATAATAGTAAGAATGATATCCCTTTCCTATTCTCATAGGTCAACTGAGTTATATCCAGAAGTTCCCTTACTTACCTTCAGACAAAGAGTCTAAGCAGAAAAAAAGCACTCAAGCTAAAAACCTCACTGAGCTCTAGTCTACTCTCCCAAAGAATCATGAGGATTTAATAGACTTAGATATAGATTTAAACAGCCTCCCAGAAATCTTCTAATCCACTCTCCAAGGCTTTTCCTTGACCTTTTCTCAGGCTTCTTTCCCTTTGCCTGTTCCCATCGCTCTCTGCTTGTTCATCTAGTGAGGCTAGAATGCTTTCTCTTCTCCCCTCCAGATAGCTATTCTTCCCATCCTTTCAAGTCAAGTTCATTTTCCTCTTCTTCCATGAAGATTTCCCTGAGCACCCCAGTTCCTGGTAATCTGAGCCTTCTCTGATCTCCTAAGATATTTATCATCTGAATCATTCATTGAGCATTTATTTTCTTCCCTATACTGTTAGCCACATTGGAAGTGTTAGAAGTCAGACTAATAGACTAGAAGAGATTTAGGAATCATTTAGTTTAAACCCTTAATTTTTCAGAAGAGGAAGCTGAGGGCCAGACAAGGTGAGTAATCTGCCAAATATGACACCATTAAATAGTATGTTTATGCTTTGCCTCATTGAGTTTCTTAAGGAAAAAGATCATCTTATTTTTTTGTATATCACCTCACACCTAACACAGAGTTTTGCACACAGTAGAAAACTAATAAATAATTGTTGAATGATTTACCTAAAATCTCTTCCAGAGAGATGGATAACTAACCTACCTTATCTGAATGATTACTAAGAAATAAGACTTCAAGTTTTGCCACCTTTTTCAGTATTTAATGCTTACTACTGAGAAAGGTTTGACCCTTTTGACCTAAATTCTTCTTTCTACTTTAATAAATTCCCCCCTTTCTCTCCCTGTCTCTATCAGCTCACTGATATGCCTCTGACCCCTTTCTAACTGTCATTAACCTTGTTGAGGCCATGGCCTCCTACACTCAGCAGGAAACATAAAATGGAGTCAAGAACAAACAGCTCGAGGTAGCACTCATTTCCTTCTTGATAGTGGTCTTACTGCTTTCTCTGACCACTTATATGCTGGATCCCCTCCCTGCCTGCCTGTCTTCCTAGGTACCTGCCTCTGAAAACTTCTCTAAACTCATGCTGCCTACCTTGACCTATCATATTTGCCTGCTTTTTCCAATGCCGTTTATTTTGGGGAAACTTGACCTCTGAACCACCTATCTTATGCATCCCCAACAGCACCCTCCTTTTATCCAGATGCCTGTGTATATGCTGTCTTTCACATCTAAAATATTCCTCCTTGTTTCATATACTCTATGCCTGTCTCTATTTATATCCTCCTCCTTCAAGGTGTTATTTCTTGTGTGGCATCTTCCCTAGGAGTGGTTGCTCTCCTTGAATCTTTCATGTTACTCCCATCACTTGATTTGACCTTGCCTTTATATTTCAATATTCACTACCTTGTATAATTATAATGTGTATCTGTGTATCTGCCTCACCTCCCAAACCTTTCCCTCCTCACTAAAATGATGAGCTCCTTGAGAGTAGTAACCATGTTGCCTTTTATCTTCATACTCCCAGCATGCAGCTCAAAGCCTTCAGCACAGTACTTTAAAAATATTTGATGAGGGGCGGCTAGGTGGCGCAGTGAATAGAGCGCCGGCCCTGGAATCAGAAGGACCTGAGTTCGGAGCCGGCCTCCGACACCTAATCCGCACAAACAAAAACCTAGCCGTGTAACCTTGAGCAAGTTACTTAACCCCAATTGCCCTAAAGGGGCGGCTAGGTGGCGCAGCAAGTAAGAGCGTCGGCCTCGGAGCTTGGATGACCCGAGATCAGATCCGGCCTCAGAAAATGAGCACCCATGCATAAATCAAATGACTAGCCGTGTAACCTTGAGCAAGTTACTTAACCCCAATTGCTTTAAAAATATATATATATTTGATGAACTGAATTTTCGTCCTGGACTCTCCTGGATCTTTCTATTTTGTAGTCACTTCTCCATATAATTTGCAAATCTATTTTCTAAATGTAAAATCAAGACCTAATTTCCTAGGTTACACCAAGTCTTTTTTAAACTGACCAGGAGCAGGGAACCTGTGGCCTTGGCCACAGGTTGCTTTCTAGGTCCTCAAGCACATCCCTTTGACTGAATCCAAACTTCACAGAACAAATCCTCTTAATAAAAATATTTGTTCCATAAAACTTGGACTGAGTCAAAAAGACCTAGACCCAAGGACCTAGAAGGTCACCTGTGGCCTCAAAGTCACAGGTTCCCTACCCTTGGAAGACATTAGACCCAGGATCCATAACTTCAACTA